>JARQZK010003636.1:240000-252500 GCA_030704885.1 Cynegetis impunctata
TGTGTGGTTTCTGCTATAACAAACCCTTTTAATTTTCAATCTGACAGCTGAGAATCACTATCTAAAAACAGCGGCATTATCAAACACAAACTTGTCCCGTTGTTCTGAAAACATAGCAATACAAAATAACTAAATTACATTTGGCAAGGTAACGCATATTTACGAACCCTTTCATTCGGTTCATCTGGGGTGGATGGCGATGCCAGAGGCCTGGACAAAGGCATCGGACGTGTGATTGTTTTGTCAATTTGTAGTTGCCTGAGCGGTAAATTAGATTCATCGATTATTTGATTAATATGTGTACAATTCTCGTAGCTACAAATTTTCCTATAGGGCAACGTGAATCACTCTATCGATTTCTGTGTTTGAGATTGGGTAGTTACGTAGAATTTTAAATTCACTGTGCCGATATGATTGTAAGCTTGGCTCATACGAATTCCTCTATGGTTATCTTTTCAGCAATGAGTGCGATTAGCAAAGTTGGACCTAGGACCATGATAGTTTTTCGTTTCATGACTTTTCATGATGCTTGGCACCAAAAACTCAATTTCATATATCTCTATATATATATATATATATATATAAATATATATATATATATATATATATATATATATATGTTCATATGTATAAGCTTATGTATTTTAGCGTTGTTTACACGATAAAGGGCGCAATTTTGAAGCAATAGGGTTGAAAGTTTGTAAATAGGTAGTTTCGTATGATATCTTGGATGGGATTGGTTTTGGTTCGAATTTATTGGGGGGTTGATCCCCCTGGGGGCAAAATAAATCTTGTTTACTCGATAACGGGCGCAATTTTGAAGCAATAGGGTTGAAAGCTTGTAAATAGGTAGTTCCGTATGATATCTTGGATGCGATTGTTTTTGGTTCGAATTGGTTGTGGGTTTGATCCCCTGGGGGCAAAATAATTCTTGTTTACACGATAACGGGCGCAATTTTGAAGCAATAGGGTTGAAAGCTTGTAAATAGGTAGTTCCGTATGATATCTTGGATGCGATTGTTTTTGGTTCGAATTGGTTGTGGGTTTGACCCCCTGGAGGCAAAATAATTCTTGTTTACACGATAACATGCGCAATTTTGAAGCAATAGGGTTGAAAGCTTGTAAATAGGTAGTTTCGTATGATATCTGGGATAGGATTGTTTTTGGTGCGAATTGGTTGGGGGGTTGACGCCCCTGGGGGGAAGGATAAATGGCGCAATTTTGTAGCAATAGGGTTGAGAGTTTTTAAATAGGTAGTTCAGTATGATATCTTTGATAATATTTTTTTTCGTTCTAATTGGATGGGGGGTTAACCCCCTGGGGAAAGGAAATTTAAGCAGTAGGGTTGAAAGATTGTATCTAGATAGTTTTGTATGATATCTTGGATGGGATTGTTTTTGGTTCGAATTGGTTGTGGGTTTGACCCCCTGGAGGCAAAATAATTCTTGTTTACACGATAACGGGCGCAATTTTGAAGCAATAGGGTTGAAAGCTTGTAAATAGGTAGTTTCGTATGATATCTGGGATAGGATTGTTTTTGGTGCGAATTGGTTGGGGGGTTGACGCCCCTGGGGGGAAGGATAAATGGCGCAATTTTTGTAGCAATAAGGTTGAAGAGTTTTTAAATAGGTAGTTGTCAGTATGATATCTTTGATAATATTTTTTTTCGTTCTAATTGGTTGGGGGGTTAACCCCCTGGGGAAAGGAAATTTAAGCAGTAGGGTTGAAAGATTGTATCTAGATAGTTTTGTATGATATCTTGGATAGGATTGTTTTTGGTTCGAATTGGTTGGGGGGTTGACCCCCTGGGAGCAAAATAATTCTTGTTTACACGATAACGGGCGCAATTTTGAAGCAATAGGGTTGAAAGCTTGTAAATAGGTAGTTTCGTATGATATCTGGGATAGGATTGTTTTTGGTGCGAATTGGTTGGGGGGTTGACGCCCCTGGGGGGAAGGATAAATGGCGCAATTTTGTAGCAATAGGGCTGAGAGTTTTTAAATAGGTAGTTCAGTATGATATCTTTGATAATATTGTTTTTCGTTCTAATTGGTTGGGGGGTTGACCCCCTGGGGAAAGGAAATTTAAGCAGTAGGGTTGAAAGATTGTATCTAGATAGTTTTGAATGATATCTTGGATGGGATTGTTTTTGGTTCGAATTGGTTGGGGGGTTGACCCCCAGGAAAAAAAAATCACAATTTATTGAATATATTTTTCAAAATGGATACGTTATGAAATCCTGCACTTCTCATGCAGCTCGCTGCGATAGAGTTTTTGTTATATAAAGTTAATTTGTTGATGATTGGAAACAGATTGTTCATTCTTCGATAGGATGAGAAACTTAGTGTGGAATTCATAATGAATAATATTGATAACAATTTCGACATATATTTGTGCGCGAAATGCATCGCGATTCTAACAAATAGAATTATATTTTGAAAAATCGTGCTTAAATAGTAAACCGAATTGAAAAGTAGAAAATAATTTATTGTATTGAAAAAAAAATTCGCGAAGTGCGTCGTGCTTGAGAACAAAATTGAAACCGATGTTCCTCAACATCAACTCAATCCACGCACCAAATTTCAAATCTCTATTGTAAAAAAAAAATTTCGCGAAGTGCATCGTATACTGAACGGAATAGTCCCCGCGCGGGGTAGCGCGACTGAGGAAAATGGTTGAAACTACCTGAAGGCACTTCCTCAACAATAAATCTATCTACGTTTCAGTTTTGAACCCTCTTACTCAATTTGCAGAAGCTGTGGAGTTTGGGCAAATTTTCAAAAACCACGAAAAAAATAATAAATAGGGGAGACCGGGTACAAAAGTAACGGCGGGTCGAAAGTAACAAATGCCTTGTAGGTTTAAAGAATTGTCAAAACACCACTTAGAGACTGTCAGGTGATAGCCAGTGGCGCCACCTTAAGTTGCATTCAATCGCCGCTCGCGCCACGCACTGTTAGATCGTGTGAGAAGACGCTACGTGATTTCACAAATCAAAAGTTAATTTTTTGACGTTTACCTATTTAATGTTTATGTAGTATTAAATTGATGATATTAATCTGAATATTTGCATATTGATACTCGACTAGATTGATTTTACAGTGCCTAAATTCGTTTTTGTCTCACATATTCCGTTTCAAGGTTATCTTTCATGTTCTAACAAAAATGGTGTAGGGTACAAAAGTAACGCAGCCCTATCGGTACATAAGTAACATGTTACTTTTGTCCCCGTATTGATTTACTCTAAGTAAACTTTTTATGTGTGTGTGTTTATTTCAACAAAATGCCGTGACAACGCATAATAACCACCGCACGAATAACAACTAACATGGAAGTCTATCGAAAAGCGGCTGAAGAGCATTTTAATGATGGTGACAAAATTAGAGATATGGCAAAAAAATTTTATGTTTGCCATGTTACATTGCATAGATATATAAAAAAAATTTAAGCTAGAAATACTAGCGCAGTTGTAGACAAGGAAAATAAATTTGACGACGAAGATTGCTTCTACCTCGTTTGTTTAGAAAATTTTAGCAATAGTCGACTGAATGAGCAAAGTTTACATTGTTTCGAATGCAAAATGTGGTCTCATAGGTACTGAATGCGTTAATGAATTATGTGTGCCATAATTGCGAGTCTAAATAGAGAAGACTGACACTGAATTTTCCAATAAATATTTGTTTGATTAAATATCTCATATCATATTCATTACAAACACCTTTGTCCTGTTACTTTCGACCCACAACGTGTTACTTTCGGCCCGTCAACGTGGTCGAAAGTAAAAAATGACAAGTTTTTTTAAAGTTTCTGTGATTCATGCAAAATACACAATAATAAGGTAATTTAAGATGCAAATGTATAGAACATAAACGGAATTTATGTATGGCTATATCAATTTCACCGAAATAATAACACCTAACGAGAAACCAAGGCGAAAGTACAAAATGTTACTTTTGTACCCGGTCTCCCCTATCTACGTAAAAATGGCGACAGTTGGAAAAATTTAACAAAATTTTGATAGTTTTGTTCTATCTCGGAAACCACTACAGCTCATTTCGTGTGATACGAATCGCTGGAGATGTAAATATGTACCGGGAAGGATATTTATATGAGTATTCCCCTCGTCTTAATTTCCACCAATCACCAACGCGCAATTTTGAATTACAAATGGTTTCTAGATAAAAAAATCTGTATAGCAGCACCTGTCAGCAGTATTTTCGAGTTTACCCCCGGCAAAACTTGACAGCTGTTGTCATCAAATATTACCCGTTTTTCAGTTCAAATTAATACCTACATAATTATTATGTATGCATGTATAATAGGTAGTATGTTTTGTAAGCTATGTGTCTGCAGAATGATCTGTTACTTACTCATGAAATGGTCTTCTCAAATACCATTCGGCCATCTAATTTTTCCTGTGAAAAAAATCGAAAAGAATTGTGACTATATCGGGAAATGTAAAGTATTTGAGATATATTCAAAAATTTGAATGAAATTCATTATTTATGAAATTCAATATTTTTTGGATGTATCATATAAATTGAAAAACAACACAGTAAATGCTATCATTTAATTTAATTATTGTAAAAATCGGTTCAGGTTTAAGATTTATAGATAGCACCACATGTCGATGGACAAAAGAATCTGAAAAACGCTATAATTTTTTTATTCTTCGTGTGGAAAAATTTTTGAAAACATTTTTCTCATGATATCATATATGTTTTATCGATATCCGTTGGAATTTTTAAAATCGGACCAGCTACTAACTTTTTGTAGTGAAACTTATCCCCTCAGTTTCGCCTCGGGCTAAAAACACATTGCTGAGTAATATTTTAACAAAATGCATTCGTGCAGGTGCAAAAATCCTCGACTTCGACTCTGATTTTTATTGCCACTTCTTTTCGAAATATTACTTAGCAACGAGTGTTTTCGATTTTTTACGGAAAAATTAGATGCCCTTATGATATTATTTAAGAAAATTACAAATATCTATGAAAAATTGCGGTCGTTGCAGAATTTTACTATCATATTCTATATATATATATATATATATATATATAATATATATATATATATATATATATATATATAAACGGATGAAAAAATACTCCGCTTCTGACTGCTTTCCTTCGATACAATGTAATAGTATGTATTTTAATAACAATGGTATAGTTCTACAGATACTGATATTTATATGAAATTATCTAGAGGCTTGTGTCAAATATTTGATTTAGGTAATTCTAACCTATATTCTACCAGGAACTACATTTCCGAAAATGCATAATGAGGAACTGTATAATTTTATATTCAATAAACGAAATTCAACAAAAAACTTCTCTCTTTTCAAAAGTATTCGTGAAATACCGTTCATTGGTAGAAGTGGATTTTCACAATTTCTACCGCAACATACCATTATTTACGCTCTTTCAACTAATACAGGCAATAAAAAGTAAACATATCCACTTTTGTACAGATATTCATAATTCTAGTCACTGAAATTCGATTTTATCTCCTCTCCTCTCCATAACCTCCTTCATCAACAGTTACGTCGTTCGCGATACGATGAAACTTCTCACATTATTGCTGTAACACCCATATTATAAGCAGCCCCATATCATCTACATAATTACCTCATAAATAAGAAGACTATGGCATAATTTTTACACGCATCAATCGTAAATCACCAAAGTCGATCCCTTTCAGAATTACAAGATAAGTTAATATTCTTGGAGTTCCGCGTTGTTACCGCCTACTCCCCAGTATATCATGTTTAGTGGCTTGTTCCTGTTATCTCGGGGTAATATGGTGGCAACATCAATCTTCTCACTGTTATTGGTTCCGTCTAAATGGTCCTTCAGCAATTTATGCATCTTAATCAATTCGAAATGTTGAACAGAATGGTAACCATATTGAAATATACGATGTTTACATTTCTAGTTAACCATTCTTCATATAAATATCTCTTGACTTGTTTGCTTCTATTTAGACTGGATAATTGATAAAATAATTAACTTTCACATTATCAGGATGGGCCAGAAAGCATTTAATATATATTTTATAGAATAGAATAGAAGTTTATTTCAGAAATATTAAAAATATTACAAACTTTGGATTGTTTGGGCCGATACTTGGTGTAAATTAATAAACATATTGAAACAATGGTTAAAAAGAACAATTTACACATTTATTATAAGAAATAACGCATGACGCACGTTTCGGTGGAACTTCACCTTCTTCAGATGCTAACGGCAAACTAACTATGATTCTCTGTTATATCGAAAACAAGAAATGACAAATTATGTAGAAGGGGTAAATACAAAGATGGTTACAAATAATTATTAGAAAAGGAAAAACCAATTCTGAACTGCTAGTCAGGTAGTTCGGTAATTTTGAAAAGATTAAGAAGGGGGCTTGAAGTATGATCGATTTGGCTATTCAATAGGAGACCGGAATGCTTGTATTTATTTATCTGTAATGATTCTAAAAAATTAAGTTTTATTCCCTTACTTTCAGTATTTAATATTTTGAAATCGAAATTGAATGTGTGATTTTCTTGGATTAAATGGTTTGCATAATGTGAATCCGACTTCTGATTAACAAAGCTACGTTTGTGTTCTGAAATTCTAGTTTGAAAACTTCTAAAAGTTCTACCAATGTAAAACTTATCACAATCGCCACAATTAATTTTATAAACTCCTGATTTATTATCTTTATGAACTTTGGATTTATTATTTTTTATATGACAGATAAATAAATACAAGCATTCCGGTCTCCTATTGAATAGCCAAATCGATCATACTTCAAGCCCCCTTCTTAATCTTTTCAAAATTACCGAACTACCTGACTAGCAGTTCAGAATTGGTTTTTCCTTTTCTAATAATTATTTGTAACCATCTTTGTATTTACCCCTTCTACATACTTTGTCATTTCTTGTTTTCGATATAACAGAGAATCATAGTTAGTTTGCCATTAGCATCTGAAGAAGGTGAAGTTCCACCGAAACGTGCGTCATGCGTTATTTCTTATAATAAATGTGTAAATTGTTATTTTTAACCATTGTTTCAAAATATTACAAACACCGATAATAAACAACAATATTGCGAAAAATGTCAAAAACTTACAGATAAATCACAAAAAACAAAATCACACAACAAAAACATGCAGATTAATCGCTCATCCTAAAATTACTACATAGATTTACAATACCTATTAAATAATATTCACAATTCAAAATCAAATCAAATATGCTTTATTGTCTTAAAATAATACATTTTATTAACAAAGCGAAAAAATAGTAACTAAATAATGTAAAACATAAAAATAAACACATCAATCAAAAAATATACAAACTAAACAATGTAATAGCTAGAAATGAAAATCACACCATATTTCCATAAAAAAATATATACAAACTCTACAATAAATCCTCCTCAATCGAAGTTGATGCCTGTGTTATTCAATTTGGTCATATCGATCAATAGCCCAGTCAACGAAGACCCGAAAACATGAAACCTGGAAAAAAATTAGCGTAAGGCTGAATTTTTCCCCATCGATAAACCACTACTAGAGGATCATTTTTACAAAAGTCCCCTGAAATCCCCCTGGAGCTTCAGCCCCTACCCCCTCTCAAAGAATGAAAATGACAATAACTGCGGAAAGCCCTGAATCTACGATACTAATAATCGGATTGAGTTGAATTTTTGTTGTTGTGTTTGTTATAACATGAGCTACAATAATGGTCCTCTTCATTTTTACGTTAAACCTAATAGATTTCTCATAAATGAAAGTGATTGCGCGACAGAAACAATTTTTTAACTCTAACACTTTATATTTTTGCGTATAAGTTTTTTGGATGTCACATTACAGGAAAAAACCTCAAATGAAAATTGTAGATTATTTAATTCTGAATTTAACTATGTCAAGGTGTGTTTCTTTACGTGCGTGGTGGTGCAGTAGAGGGGGAGGAGTTAACAGACTTCTGCTGCGATTTCGGTCGGCCGACTAAGACTGGCGGCGGGAAACTGGCAAAATGGCTGGCACGGATTATATTTATAGCAACTCTCTCCTCCCTAGTTACCCAACTGACTTTGACAGTAGACTTAAGTCTGTTGAAGGAAAGAGTGATTTTCTTTATTTTGTTGAAAGTGTTAGTTTTAACGACTGTTTGGAGAATTGAAATTGTTGTTCGTTAAAAATGGACAATAAGTCTAGTTTGATTTGCATTTTTTTTGAAAACGAGTTGGGAGGCGATACAGTTGTTGTCGAGAAGGGACTAAAATCCATTAAGAAAGCGAGTTCACTATTAAATGATGGACTCTATGAAAAGATTACTGGAAAAACGAAAATTACTGTCCATAAATCGTGCAGGCAAAAGTACACTCGTCCAACCAGTATTCGAGCTGCTGTGATGAAAAAAGAACCCGAGGCTACCACTTCTTTTGTTCTGAGAAGTTTAAAAGAAACCTTCGATTTCAAAAATGATTGTTTTTTGTGGGAAACAAGCTACGGTTTACTCTAATTCTCCCTATTATAGCCGAAAACCTGTCCATCTTGTGTCTACTTCAAAAATAAGAGAAAACATACTTAAAAATGTGATGAACGAGATGATAATTGGGGGAAAAGATTCAAATGTAAGCTTCTTAATGTTACCGACCTACCAAGAACGAAGAGCAGAACAAGAGGGCATCAAGACACTCATCTTGCGATATCGCGTTCGAAAAAAACACTTTTTGTGTTACCTACATCGGAAGAAGACTTTTTGGGATATAAGAACAATAAAAAGAACTTGTTGCTTGCTCTGGTATCAGAACTGATTCTAGTGTTGTAGTTGTGGGCTCTGATACATATATATATATATATATATATATATATATATATATATATATATATATATATATATATATATATATATATTAATATTGTTAATTGCGCTGGCTCCTGAAGAGAAAAAGATATAATTTCGAAAAGAGGAAGGTGGTGCTATATCTTCAACGATTCATTACAACATAGAGGCTTTGATTTACGGAAACATCTTCTATTTGCACATGCAGTAACCGGTTGGGATAGCACCTCTTGTTTTTTTGGAATGGGTAAACTGAAAGCAATCGAAATGCTTAAGTCACCTGAGATTCAAGAGTTGGCCAAGTTATATCTTGATATAACCACCTCTAAAGAGGAATTGATGGCTGCTGGAGAAAAATTTGTACTTTATTTATATGGTTTGAGAAAATACTCAACTTTGAACGAAGCCAGATATTACAGATTTGCAACTCTGGCAAAGAAGAGTACACTTAAATCGAACTTTGACCTGGCAAAACTGCCACCAACCTCTGAAGCGTGCCGTCAACATCTACTTATAGTTTTTTTACAAGTACAGAGTTGTTTAGGAAATAAAGTTCCCGCAACAGAGTGGGGATGGAAAATGGAAAGTATAGAAAATAATGGAATATTGAAAAAAACACTGAAACCGGTTACAACATCACAGCCATTTGCCCCAGATGATATTTTGCATCAACTGTCTTGTGCTTGCAAACAAGGATGTGGAAGATATTGTGGGTACAGGAAAGCCAACATAGTTTGTTCTGCAATATGTGAGAATTGCAATGGGTTATAATGTTTAAACTCGCCGATTTCTTCCGAGCAATATAGATTAGATCCAGATCCAAGTTCAATAGAATAACGACTTACCTATATATTGTTAATAGCATACTACATACTTTTCATTAAATTTCTATATTAAAAGTTATGAACTATCTGTCATAAAAAGTAAGAATTTTAAAAGGACAAAAAATATATTTTATACTATACTGTTAAAGCTGTCACCTTGTGGTAAACAGCTGCCAGTTTTGCCATTATGAGACACGGCAGATCCATAGATGGTGGATAATGGAACGTAAATCAAATAAAATGGTTAGGGAATTCCTTGACCCCGAATCAAAATTGGCATAAGCAATAGATCACTTTATATTTCGTATATTTTAATACACTACGACTGATCAACGAAATAGTCAGCCGCCCGCGTAATCGCAGCTGAAAATTGCTGCATCCTCCCCTCTACTGTACCAGCCCGCACGACAATAAGCAAACCTTCACACCAATAAATTCACAATTAAATAATCTACAATTTTCATTTGAGGTTTTTTTCTGTAATGTGGCATCCAAAAAAACTTATACGCAAAAATATAAAGTGTTACAGTTAAAAAATTGTTTTTGTCGCGCATTCACTTTCATTGATGAGAAATCTATTAGGTTTAACGTAAAAATGAAAAGGACCATTATTGTAGCTCATGTTATAACAAACACAACAACAAAAAATTCAACTCGATCTGATTATTAGTATCGTAAATTTAGGGCTTTCCGCAGTTATTGTCATTTTCATTCTTTGGGAGGGGGTAGGGGCTGAAGCTCCAGGGGGATTTTAGGGGACTTTTGTGAAAATGATCCTCTAGTAGTGGTTTATCGATGGGAAAAAATTCAGCCTTACGCTAATTTTTTTCCCATCAAAACCTTTATTGACTGGGCTACAATCAATGCTCAGAATAGTAGTCCTCTATAGAGTAATAAGGTCTATCAAGAAACTAAGATTTAGTTCGTTTCCGAAAATTGGCCAAGGAAGTTATAGATTTTAATTCCTCTGGAAGGTGATTCTAAATTTTCTTAGCATTATAAATGATGGACTTTTTTGTTAATTCAGAGGAAGGAATAGGGAAGTGAACATGATGTCCCGAAGATCTGGTGGAATACCCGTGCTGTGACACCAAGGGTACGGCATGAAAATACTTATGAATCAAGCACACAGATTCAAGTAAATATAAAGAAGGAAGCGTCAAAATTTCATTTTTTCTTGAAATAAGTTTTGCAATGAGCCCTATTTTTCAATACAAGCATGTAACTAATTGATCTCTTCTGCAATTTGAGAATAGTGTCAAGTTGTGAAGAATTACATGAACCCCAGAAGGGAAGACCATAACGAAGATGAGATTCGAACAATGCAAAATAGGCAATTCTTGTAGATGTCGTATCTAATTCACTTGAGATTGATTTAATGGCGAAACAGGCCGATGATAATTTTTTAGCCAAGACATTCACATGCTGTGACAATTTCATAAATCTGAATAAACTTTTCCTGAATGCTTTGAAATTATTCAGAACCTGGATATTCCCTGGCATTAAATGGAAGACTTTCAGGGACATATAGATGGAGTTATTTTCCAATAAATAAGTAGAATTTATTGTGTGTATACCATTGTCCTACGGGTAATATTTTCGTTCAGTGCTTCCTTAAAATAATGTTGATGTTTGAACAAGAACTGTAACAAGTTGTGAACATACAGTCCATAAAACGTCAACACTTCCGCTGACTTAAATCTTCCTCTACAAGATTTCCTGAAACCAAGGTTGAAAATTAACCTCATGGTCGATTTTTGAGATCAAAAAATCGACTTGGAAGAGTTTCCCTAAATAATTATGCCATAACACATTAAAGACTGAAAATTTCAGAAATAAACAGTTAGAAGAACTTCGAAATGAACCTGAGACTAGAGTACAAGAAGAATTTATAAGACAGAGTCTAACCTCTTTACCAGACTATCTACGTGAACACCCGACTTTAAGTGAGAATCAATGTGAATGCCAAGAACCTTAGCAGAGACATTAATTTTTAAATAACAGTCATTTAAGAGTATATTGCCAGGGAGGATAATTTTAGATTTGTCATGGGTAAAGATCAAGCAATCTGTCTTCCCGGTGTTAAAAATTAATTTGTTCCCTGCACACCATTTCGAGAAATTGTTTATGACAAGTCCAGCATAAATAGGAATATCTGCCACATCAGAGGACGAAAAAACCAAATTTGTATCATCGGCTTACAGAACAGGCAAGAGGAGTTTGTTGAGAATGCAACGAAAGAAAAAAGGAAACACACGTGTTTCATTCCTCCCTGAAGTATGTGTCAGGGAGGCGGGCAGCTTGAGTTTGGGATTAACTCCTTCAGCTAGATCAGAGGATACACTTGTATGTACAAGTGCATTAACGATAGGTGAGACGGGATATTTATGGAACATAGGAAGTGTGGGTAGGGTTCAGAGGATTAATACTGGCCCAGCATTCGCCGTATAAGTTTGCAAGCAGTGACTTACATTACCATGGGGAAACCTCTGAGAAAAACTCATGGCAGACCAGTCGGCCATGGGGTTTGAACCCGAGACCTCCTAAATACTAGCCAGCGTACCTAACATACTCGACGAAAGAAATCAGGAACATCTTCAATATAAATATCGATGGGTAACAGACCCAGTATACTTCCCTGAAGAACTCCCGAGCAAACAATACGCTGCGATGAGTAACAGGTGGACCATAAAACTCCAGTTTACGACAAAGCTGGAAATGGTTGACTAGATCAAACGCCTTCGATAAATCAAGCAAGAGAGCAGTGGAGATTTCACATCTCTCAAGAGCCATGATGATTTTGTGGGTATTCTCAAAAATTGCTGTCCGTACTT
>JARQZK010003636.1:255000-307500 GCA_030704885.1 Cynegetis impunctata
GATCCACGGGCGTTTTCAATTCCATTATCCGTAACAAATTTAGCAAATGAAATTTCGACTATAAAAATAATTGCTTCAAATAATGGTTTTCATAAAAGTTTTATAGATAAAATGATAAACAAGAAACGTAGTCAACTAGCGTACAACAGCATATATCCTCAATTAAAAGTAGAAAAATCGGAAAAATTCACATATCCTCTAACAGAAGTTGTGTCATACCTAAATGTAATATTAAAATTGCTTTTAAACCTAAGACAAAACTTTCAGGATTTTTATTCAATGCCAAATATATCATTTCAAAATTTTAAAGTTCAGGAGTTTATAAGTTGATTTGTCCTGTATGTAAAGGAGTATATATATAGGTCAGACTGGTCGATCGTTCAAGACAAGATTTAAAGAACACCAACAATCTTTTTTGAAAAATAAAACGGATTCAACGTTTTCAAATCATTGCCGTGAAAACCATCACCCATTTCCACAAATAGATAATTTTCAAATCATGCACAAATTACCGAAAGGAACCAAACTTACTTACTTAGAATCATTGGAAATTTTTAAACTCAATCATTATGCAGAAGATATCTTGCTGAACGACCAGATTGACTTGATATCTTCTCCTATATTTAGTGTATTCAAACAATAACGACTTTTCTAAGAACATTGTATTGTACCAATTTGGGAAATTCACTCGATTAGCCCTTCTTGAAATATGTTCTTCTTGTCTATTAAGGTACCTGCAATAATTCTTTCCCACCCGTAAGCGCAAATCTATAATTATTCTGTATTCAGTTCTTAACTCAATAGTGACCGAAATTGCAATCGCAGTGTTATATTTTTCAAAATATTTTGTGATAATAAACGTAGTAAATTCAAATTTATTTTTGTTCATCATGTTAAATTATCACGTAGTAACGAAGGATTCCATCAACTATATTGTATTGGTATATTAGTTGTAGCAGAGAAATGATAGTAGTATTTAATTTTTTTTTAAATAACGTGAAGCACCTTCAAATCTTTGCCACCTGAAAAGTTGGTAAAAGAAGGCATTTAAACATATACGTGTATGACGAATAGCATATTTTTGAATTTACTACTAAATTCGATGGACGGTGCATCAACTCTGTGGTAGTTCATATTTAAATTAAAAATAAATAATAAAAAACAACTTGTCTAAAAACCACAAAATGAAAATAACTTTTATTCGACTAGTTTCGCTTTTTACAGCATTATCAGACTGATATCAAGACTGATATCAGTCTGATAATGCTGTAAAAAGCGAAACTAGTCGAATAAAAGTTATTTTCATTTTGTGGTTTTTAGACAAGTTGTTTTTTATTATTTATTTTTAATTTGAAATTACTACAATAAAAAAGTGTTTCAGATATTTATATCTTAAAATTTTATTTGTTATCAATACTTTCTACTCACGTTTCTCCATTTATTACGGGGCCCTGCTTCGGTATACATACTTAATCCTAAAATAAGGAAAAAGAAGAACAAAATCTTGAACTGCATTGTCTCTGAAACTATTACGAAGAATATAGCATTTCAACTTGTCGCTTCGTCTTTTATTGGTTTAATACACACACAATTTTCCTCATTAGATCAGCTATTTTAAACCTCAAGTATTAATTTCTTAACCACTTCGTGATGCAATATTACTGTTGTAAACAAATAACAAACAGGAACTTTTTCGACACCATTAACCAATGAAATTGCTCACAATTTTAATGAATCAGCTGTTTATTTCTTTTCTTATTTTTAGTAGTTTTTTTCCACGTAAATAATGGACTATTGCACTGTATCGAAATTCAACAGGTGCGGAAGTAGTTTTTTTATCAAATTTAAATTTAGACCTTCTGATCTGGTCGATTTTTCATTTCTTAAGAATATAAATACAGGGTGTTTAGCACATAAACCATCAAAATTTTTTGGTATATTGCTGGAATCATTTGCTACCTTTCCATCTTTGGACCCTGGGTCCTTAGTCTCACGGTTGAGGAGATATAATTTTTTTTCTCAAATTACCCAAAATACCTCCTTTGAACCCTCGTAAGTTTTTCATCAATGCCTGTACAAGACCATTATTTTGAGTTAATATTCTGTAATGTATGCTAGTTCACATAATTAATAGTTTTCATTACAAATGACAGTACCAAAGGCACATATAAGGATTTATATTCCACGAAATTATTGATTATGTGAAAGTAAATCAATTTCAAAATTTAATATTGAAAAAAGTAACAACAATTGAGAGCTTCATTCTCTTTTAGAAACTTCTCTACTTAATCATCTTCCTAATGGTATGCTACACATTGATAAAAAAAAACATTTCTGCTACACATTGCAGATATTCCTTGAGAAAGACGGAAATCGTTCGGACTTTGTGAGGAACACCTTTCTATTTTTATGATCGTTCACTTGAGTAAAAGTTGAACTATTAACAATAATTTAATATCAAACTGTCCTCTAGTTACAAATTTTGTTCGAACTGTTCTACCTTCTTTCTAATGCACGCCCGATTCCTCTTTCTTACTTCAAGTACTAGCTAGTTATTTGTTGAAGCAAAAGTATTTTCCTTTTTTGTTCGAACAAAATGTGATTTTATGATCGTTTATTTGAGAAGTTAAACTACTAATAGTTATTTAATAAACTAGTTTGTCCACGACTGTACTATAAATCATTCATTAAACGTGTGCTTCCTGAAGTACAATTATACCTATTATTCACTAGTGTGTATAATGGTTTATTATACACTGCATGACGTCACACTCAAAACGTATGTCCAAACTTGAGACTATCATTCACATTGTTAGGATAGTATTGTTATTAGATTTTTAGGTTTTATGCAACTAAGATAACTTTTAGGCAAATTATTAAACTAATATTCAATATAATGCCCAACTTATTGAATATTTACTCTAATAAATTATCTATTTCATTTTTATCAGAGTGAAAGAAAGGAATGGAATCGATGTCAAGTGAAATAGTTGACGTTTACGTAAGTACCTATGCAGTTTTCAGTGAACACAGAAGATGTTATGTCAACGCCTTTGATAACTATTTTTATTGTTGAAAATGCAGATTATTACTAATTTTTTCGAGGAAGTCGTGGACAAAGTATAGTATTCTACTCGCACAAAATTACAATTTTTCACTCGGGTGAATTGCGACACTCGCTTGCAGCTCGTGTCGCAAACTTCACCCTCGTGAAAAATAGCAATCATTTTGTGCTCGTTGAATAATATACTATTATTAATGACAGCGATTAATGGTTGAGATATTTTAACGCGTGAGCGGAGCGAGCGCGTTAATAGTTCGAGACCATTAATCGCTACATTAATAAACGAGTTTATTACAAGATTTTTCCGTCGACCTCATCATGAATTGAGTATAAATTCTTGATTGAAATAAATTTTTATTTTGCATGACAGATACACTTGACACAATATAAATTTCTATGTTCATTTCGATATATTTATATTTATGCTCCCGATGGAACAATTTGAGAAATTCATAGATGGAATATTAGACATGTGACATTCTGAATAGTTAACATTACCTACAATATCCGATAAGGAATATGTGGAACTGGTGGAAGCTGAAGTGTTAATTACTTTCGAACGATTATTGCATAAAATTTTTTCCGCAGTTTCTACTTTATTTTGTATAGAGTTAAATTTTTCGATTTGAATTATAAATTCCTTTTCTCTGTGGAATAACAGTACAGACACAGAATAATTCAACTATTCCGTGCTGAATACTTTTGTGTTTGGTTGCCCATGACAATCATACATTAAAATAGGAGAAATTGCACATTAAAATGGGTCATTAATAATCAATTTCGTGTACGTTAAAGTAAGTTTTTATGTAGGGGTCGACGGAAAAAATAATTTACTACCTACCTGCTCTCTTGTTGCTCATTTTTTTCGAATTTTTTTTTATTGTTGAAGCAGAAATATTCAACAACGTTTCAATCTTGAAAGAATCTTCGCATCAATAACTGATTTTAATTGAATTAAAATGAATGGGATTAAACTTTATGCTTTTACAAGGGCATTTACTACTACAGACTTTTTAGTTTCCACGAAGTTAAGATTACGATCTCCCTTATTTAACTTTTATTGACATATTATTGACCGAGCTATTTAGCTATATACTTTAGTATCTGGCTAGTATTCGACTAGTCTACTGGTCTCCCTCAAGGCGTAAAGTAAGGCTCGCAGTCCAAAATGAAACTGTAAATGCGATTTCTGAATAACTTAAAATGTTCAATAACTTGTAAATGCTTAGGAAGCAAATTAAACAAACTCATGGCCATACACAGAGGTCCCCTTTCAAATCTAGTAGTACCATGGATTGCAAAGAGGAAGGGATGAACTTGCGTAGTATTATTTTCTTTGATATATGGTAAATAATAACTTTTTCGCAACTTGAGGAAGACAAAAAGAAGATAAATGAATGTTTGAATTTTGTTGGATCTATATATATATATATATATATATATATATATATAATTAATATTATATATATATATAACTATATATATAATATATATAATATATATATATATAATATATATATATATATATATTATATATATTTATATATATATATATATATATATATATATAGATATATATAAAATACAAAGAATTTAGACTATCTCTCATTAGTGTTAAAATGTAAGTGTTAAAATTGGAGATGTATGTTTTTTCATGTTTTTTCTTGTTTGTAAGCTACTCTTTATTTATTATTTTTCAGTATATTGTACCTGAAGATGTTGTTCTGAAACAACGAAACCGGTTGTACGTTACTTAATATAATTTTGGGAATTTGAAGACAAAATAGTTTCATTATTAAATTCATCTTACTACCCAAATATGGACAATCTACAAACATTAATATATATATATATATATATATATATATATATATATATATATATATATATATATATATATATATATATATATATATATATATATATATACAGGGGCGTATTCACGGAGGTTGGGGTACTGGGGGTAATTACCCCCCCAGAAGAGAATTTGCAACACTAAATCTTCGAATGAAATTAAAAATATAAAATATATCAAACATTGTACGAAAACTAATAAAAAAGGTTTTTTCATATTATATGATAGTCCACGTAGCATACAAAAGAAATAAATAAACAAACGAAATTTATCAGAATAGATAGATCCTAGATAGATCATACCTAGATCAGTGAATCGCATGCAAAATTTTGTGAGGTTGCATAAGTAAATAGGTTTACGCGCGATGCCTCGGCTTCACTCATTCAAAAGCAGGGATGCTGGTTGCCGCATCGATTGGTCCAAATTCTTCAATACAAATTATGAAAATTATACAAATTCAGAACTTTTGTCAAACATACTCATGATTATGGAAAGAATTACGACGAAAAAGGCGAATTGATTTCGTCTTGTGATTTTTGAATCATATTCGATGCTAGAAGAAGCGGTTATGTTTACATTTTTAATAAATATATCATTCCCTAACCTTTCTGATATTTTTCCTTCAAATTTTGAATAGCCTATTTCTTGGGTTTTCATTTTTTTTTCTTGAGTTTTATATATATTTTATTTCTTAACTTTTATGTATATTTTATATCTTCACATTTTATGATGAATATTGTATGTACATGTCCTCGCAATTATTTTATATTGTTTTGATGTAGAATAAAAGAGTTGAATTATGGATGAGCTACGATGAATCGACGCCCCTCCCTCCCCCGCTTCCGCTGATTATCTTATAAATAGTTTAGGTCAACTGCCTAAAACTTGCCACTACCCCCCCCCCCAAACTCAATCTCTGGATACGCCACTGTATATATATATATATATATATATTATATATATATATATATATATATATCTATATATATAATATATATATATATATATATATATATATATATATATATATAGGTATATATATATATATATATATATATATATATATATATATATATAAATTAAATACAATTATCACCTCATTGAAAAACAAAATTATAAATTAGGTTTATAAATTTCGAGGTTATCAGTGCTGCTTTGTTTCCGTGCCGTTGCGACTAAATGACGAAATCTAAAATAAGAAATTTAGAAAATTTATGTATTGATTATTGTATTTTGGAACATACTTCTCATTCCAAATAATAATAATAATAATAAATTTTATTGTGATAGAAAACTACAACAAATTGAGACATTTCAGAAAAAACACTACATAAAAAACTATTCTGTTCACAATTAGAAGGGTCGTATTCAGTCGAGTTTGAGATTATTTCAAGTAACAACTTACGCTAGTAGTTCTGCTAATTCTCCAGTGGGTTCAACGAAGCCACGCGTTACAGGTTCAAGGTAATTAGCTTCCTGAAAAAAAATCAATAATCATTAATATCGAGCACGATGGAATTGAATTTAAGATGAAAATTTTCTTTCGTCAGAAAAAAAAAAAAATAAATATATATATATATATATATATTCAGGGTGTTTTTTGATTGAATATAAATAATTTAGGAGATGAATATTTGGCCCATTTTTAAAAGAAAACTGTATATGAACGCATGTCCTAAACGTCCTAGTTTTGAGATACAGGGTGCTCAAGTTTCAGAAAATAAATCATTTTTTATTTACAACTTTAGAACCCTACAAAATATTTGAAAAATTTGAGAAAAAATTAAAAAAAAATGAAATTATTTGTTTTTTTTTCGATGCACCAATTTTTCTTTAACAAAAATCTATTTCCTACAATGTCATAATGTTATGATTATGCAGAGAATCTTTTTGAATTTTTTTGAGCGAAAACCATGTATCGCTCAAATGAAACTCAGGGAATCAAATTTGTTCAAAACGGAGTATACATTTCAAAAATAATTTCAGTTATAAGAAAAATCAGTGGCGTTCTATAAATGTGTGCTGAAGTATGAAAGGCAAATTCTGCATTAGCGCCACAGGTGGTAAATTTAAAACCTATATTGCATAAAAAAATGCACATTGTTGAGTAGTACTTGCATACCAAATTTGATTGAAATATTGGGTGTGGTTTTAAAGTTATAAATAAAAAATGATTTATTTTCTGAAACTTTACCACCCTGTATCTCAAAAACTAGGACGTTTAGGACATACATTCATATGAAGTTTTCGTCTTTAAATGGACCCAAAATTCACCCCCTAAATTATTTATGTTCAATAAAAAACACCCTGTATATATATATATATATATATATATATATATATATATATATATATATATAAATATATAAATATATATATATATATATATATATATATATATATATATATATATATATATATATATATATATATATATATTATATATATATATATATATATATATATTTATATATATATATATATATATATATATATATATATATGTTCAGAAAGATTTCCGCGGTCGGAAGTATTTGAAAAACATAGTACACAGAATGAACCGCGTAAAAGATATGAAAAATCTCGACGTTTCGGCTTCTTTTGCGAAGAATTAGAAGGGGAATAATTCAGATTGAGGCCACGATTCTGAATTATTCCCCTTCTAATTCTCCTGAAGATGGCTTCGCAAAAGGAGCCGAAACGTCGAAATTTTTCAAATCTTTTACGCGGTTCATTCCGTGAACCAAGTTTTTCATATATATATATATATATATATATATATATATATATATATATATATATATATATATATATATATATATATATATATATTGTATTAAAACAACAAAGTTACCTGACTTAGTTTTTTTGAAATAAATTATACTTCAAATGTAAATATTGAAACAAAAATTTCATAAAGTGATTGAGAATATAATCATGTAGCTTTTTTTTCACAAATTCATCGAAGTAAATCTGAATGTTTCCTAAGTTGAAATTAATTTCTAAATAATTATGTTTCATTTACTCTCAACTTATAGAATCGTGTTATGGTTTGCAAAGTTTTGAATTAAAACTAACTCTTGCAGTTATAATTTCGAATTCAAACTAAAGAAATAATTAGTAGCTATATTGGAGTTTTCACAATCAAAATAAAACTTCGCGGGTTAATATTATTAGGACAAATCCATATGCAGACCAATGTTGGACTATGGGCACCCCTTGTATTCCAATTTTCGGGAGTCGGTGATGAGGACACATTCGGTGGCTGAAACTTCCTCACTTAGGCCAAGCTACAGAGATTTTTTCATGTAAAAAGTGTTAGAAGAAAACCAGCTGCGCCATTGTTTATAAAATAGTTCCATATGATATAGTGATATGTTTTTCACTCGACTTTATTATTTATAACTTTGTTATTAACAATTTTTTGCAAAAAATTGCATTGTTTTTAGTTTTTTGCTTCTAAAAATGAAACTATCAGAGTAATTGTGATGGTGTTAATAGACTAATTGTAGAATATGGAAAGACGAAGAAAATGAGAGGTAGGACGACTCGATCAGACCCTTAGTTTGAGAGGAAATACGAAAAAACCAGCCAAAATGCAGTTTTTTCAAAAATTCTCTCGCTTATTTTTTGAATTGTAGCGTAGATCCTATGGCCAGTATTAGCTATTGATATAAACTTCATTTGTGCGAAGGTCAGAAACTGTCCAATTCATAGTTTTTGATTTGTGGCCATTTGTATATGTTACTATGCAATTTTCCAGCACACCTGAATGCGACAGGTATGGTCCAATTTCAATTTACTAAAAAGATTTTGAAAGAAGAACTCTCATAGTTCAAAACGTTCATCTTGGTTTTACATAAAAACGCTGAGAAATATGTTAAAAATAGAGCTGAACATGACGAAAAAGGGCCGAGCGCGTGAGAATAGTTGAAGAGTGGGGGTTTACAATTATTATCTGACAACGGTTAGAAATTACTGTCACGTTCAAAATGCCGACGCTTTCGAATGTCATACTTCTCCTTGCCTGCTGCTCTACCCCCACTCTTCAACTACTCTCACGCGCTCGGCCGTTTTTCGTCATGTTCAGCTTTATTTTTGAAAAACCAAGATGAACGTTTTGAACTATGAGAATTCTACTTTCAAAATCTTTTTAGTAAATTGAAATCGGACCATACCTGTCGCATTCAGGTCTGCTGGAAAATTGCATAGTAACATAATCAAATGGCCACAGATCAAAAACTATGCATTGGACAGTTCCTAATCTTCGCACGAATGAAATTTATATCAATAACTAATACTGACCGGAGGATGTACGGTACAACCCAAAAAATAACCGAGTTAAGAATTTTTGAAAAAACTGCATTTTGGACAGTTTTTCCGATTTTCTCTTAAACTAAGGGCCTGATCGAGTCGTCCTACTTCTCATTTTCTTCGTCTTTTCATTTTCTACAATTAGTCTATTGACGCCATCACGATTACTCTGATAGTTTCATTTTTAAAAGCAAAAAAACTAAAAATTAAATTTTTAATAACAAAGTTATAAATAATAAAGTCGAGTGAACAACATATCACTGTATCATATGGAACTATTTTACAAACAATGGCGCAGCTCGTTTTCTCCTAAAACTTTTTACACAAAATGCTCCCTACAAATCTCTGTATAGCTTGGCCTAACTACGAACGATAACAAGATTAAGACATCCAAATAACATACTACACAATCCTCCAAACCAAATGTTTTATGCCAGAACGAAAACCCAACCCATCAAGGAACGGATATATAAACTGAACACCAAGTTCACCGAAAGATTAAAAAAGTGGAATGACATAGGCAACCTTATGCACAACGAACAAGTACAACATCCACTCAGGAAATACCCAACAAGCACAGTACTACAGGAATTAAGAATATTTTAAAATCATATAATGTTTTTTTTTCACAAATTTAATATGAGCTGAAGGACTCTGGTCAATTGCCTTTTGATGTGTATTTTGTATATATCATCAATAAAGTAAGTTATCTATCTATCTATTATCACGACTCTACAAAAAAATTTTCGTTCTTTGTCCTAAAGTTTATACTATTATTTTACAGTTAGTTATGCACAAAAACGAAAAGAAAATACCTTTTTTCGGTATAAAGTTTGCTTTTGTGATAGTTATAATAATAATACTCATTTTTCAATTTTTTCATAAATTTTAATTGATTTTAATATTTTTAAAAAGACCGCGCGGTGAGAGTGGGGTATTAACGTTTACACTGTGCCGCTAGATGGCACCCGAGTGATAAACAACCATCAGGTGTTATTTACAAGCCCAGAATAACTTAAAATGTCGTCACGAAAGTGCAAATACGATGCTGATGCATTTTGTTTTATATGTGGTCAATTTATTAAAGTTCGAGACGTGAAATATGAACTAAAGACATCTCACGTTCTCTGTGAAGCCTATGAAGCATATTTTGACTGTCCTGTACGGAATCAAGATAAGCCATGGGCTCCACATGTTGCTTGTAGTTATTGTAAAAGTGGTTTGGAAGGTAAGCAAGTTTTATTTAATTAAGCGATGAATCCAAAATAATAGACATATTAATTTTTATTTTTATATTTTTAGGTTGGTATCGAGGTGAGAAAAGGTCTATGAAATTTGCAATACCAAGGATTTGGCGAGAACCAAAAGACCATATTACTGACTGCTACTTTTGTATGGTGAATCCGAGTAAAAGACGTAGAGGTAAAAATGCAAAACCTATTGAATATCCTGACCTCGAATCTTCTTCTGCTCCAATTGCTCACGACCTGACACGACCAGTACCTGAGCCACCAAAAAAATTATCGCAGAAAAGTAGCTCATCTTTTAGTTCTTATAAAAGTAATTCCGATAAGGAGTTTTTGCCTACACCTGAACAACCAAAACACTATCTCATTACTTCAGAAGATTTTAACGATCTAATTAGAGATTTAAATTTGCCAAAAAATAAAGCAGAGCTTCTAGGCTCTCGGTTAAAACAGTGGAATTTGCTTGATGATGTTAAGATCACGGATCAGCGGACTAGGCATGAAATGTTTGCAACGTTTTTCACGAAGGAAGATGGACTTTGTATTTGTAATGACATTAAAGGTATGTTTGAAGCAATTGGCATACCCTGTGTCTCTAGCGAATGGCGTTTATTCATTGACAGCTCTACAAAAAGTTTAAAAGCAGTTCTATTGCACAACGGATATAAATTTCCGTCTCTTCCAATTGCTCACTCAGTACATCTTAAAGAAAATTATGAAAGTGTCAAAATTTTGCTTGAATCTGTAAAGTATCGTGAGTATAACTGGGAGCTGATTGGAGATTTTAAAATGGTGGGATTTTTAATGGGGCTACAGGGTGGATATACAAAGTATCCGTGTTATTTGTGCTTGTGGGATAGCAGAGCGGATTCTAAACACTATATTCAACGGTCATGGCCTGTAAGAACAGAATTGTGTGTCGGAAAACAGAACGTCAAATTTGAGCCGATTGTTGAAGCGGAAAAAGTGTTAATGCCGCCTTTGCACATTAAGTTAGGGTTGATGAAACAATTTGTTAAAAAACTGGATGAAACTTCAGAAGCTTTTGGATACTTAAAAAAAATTTTTCCGAAGTTATCGGAAGCAAAGGTTAAAGCTGGGGTTTCTGTTGGTCCGCAAATAAGACAGATTTTCGCCGATGAAAAATTTCCAACGTTGCTGAATCGTACTCAAAAAGCAAGTTGGAACAGTTTTAAAGCAGTAGTTTCTGAATTTTTAGGAAATAATGAAGCTGAAAACTACGAAAAGTTGGTTGAGGATATGCTTACAAATTTTAAGGCCATGGGCTGCAGGATGTCATTAAAAGTACATATGCTGCATGCTCATTTGGATAAATTTAAAAACAATATGGGAGCCTATTCCGAAGAGCAAGGAGAACGTTTCCATCAGGACATCATGAATTTTGAACAACGCTATCAAGGCCAATACAATGAAAACATGATGGGCGACTATATTTGGGGTTTATTGAGAGAAAGTAGCTATGAACATAAAAGAAAAAGTAAAAGTGTGCACTTTTAAGTTATTTTCCACTTTTCTGTAAGCTAATTTGATAGTAAAACTTAATAAAAATAATAAACATTTTTATTTCAATAGTTTTATTTTCAATCAAAAATTAAAATCCGAGATTTTTAAAAATTTCGTTCAATCAGTCTTCTAAGCACAAAAGCAAAGTTTTTCATGCCATATATTTTTTTCCGTCTTATTACGACCTAAACTACCGAAATTTAATGCTTTGCAATCAAAGTCAAATTTCATGTTGACCCGTGTTATTAAGAAGTAGACTATGAGAATTAAATTAGAAAAACAACTTACTCTTTTACTGATGATAGCTCCTCTAGCGTAAACAGAAGCCACAAGACATACAATCCAAAAGATCAGAAACTTCATGATGAATACTAGAGCGACTTTCTGTTAGATACTGAATTACTGGTTTAAAATTTGAGTTTTTACGCCGAAAATTTATAAAGCTTTTTTCCTTTCCTCACAACTGAAATTTTCCTCAATGAGTGATCTATCAATGATTGAAGTTGAATTTTTGTTTAACGATCAATATACGGAAAAATAAATAATATAATATATATCGAAAGAATAAAATAGAAATACAAGTAGTAAAATCAATGTGGTATCTTTTGTTATGAATTCTAATGTTGAGAATTCTACAAGAATTCTCAACATTATTTAATGTTGTTTTGAGACAAAACTTTTTTAGATTCCAGAACAAAATATTTTTACAGAATTCAGGTCTTCCTATGGGTTCTCCCCTCAGCCCGTTATTAGCAGACATATTCATGGACAACATGGAAACCACAATATAAGAATCAGATCTATCAAAGAAACATATTATTTTTTGATACCGCTATATGGATGATATCTTGGTTCGATTCAATGGGACAGACCGACATATTAACTTATACCTGACGTATCTAAATTCAATACATCATGACAAGATCAAGTTAAAAGTAGAAACAGAACAAAATAATTCATTAAATTTTCTCGACCTAACAATATCGAAACAACAGGATAAATTTTCATATAGAATATTCAGGAAACCTACTTTCTCAGACGCCATCATAAGTTATAATTCTTTCAGTCCAATTAGCCATCGACTCGCGGCTCTCAACTCAGTGATTCATAGGGCTTTTTCGATTCCTTTATCAAAACAAGACCGTATGGTAGAACTTGACGTGATTCGTACGATAGGTATTAACAATGAGTTTCCACTAAGAATAATAAATAGTTTAATTTCGAAAAAAAGAGAAACATTTTATCAATTTGAAATTATATGGACCATACTGCAATAGTAATTATAAAAATGAACAAAAGTTTGTGAGCATCCCTTATACGCACATCCCCTCTTCGAAGATCATTCAATTCTTCAAAAATAATAATTTTAATACTGCCTCTTCCAAAAAGTCTACTCCCCAGTTTTTGCAGCGTCCACACTGGAGAACTATACGGAATACTTATGGCCCTAAAAACTGTTTCTGACGAGAGGAAAAGGACTATCGTAGTATGCACTGATTCGCTTGCGTCAATTCATTCCATTGAAAATTTTTATACCCAACATCAACTAGTACAGAATATCCACGACATCCATATATTGATTGTTTGGACCCCATCACATGTGGGTATCAATGGTAATGAGAAAGCAGACCAAGCTGCCAAAGAAGCTTTGACTACGGACCTTTCCCACCCAGGGCATACAACTTCAAAAGGATCTGAAAAACCTCTTCAAGCAATCTGTCATGAGCAAATAGAAAATCACATGGAATCAATCAGATACTAAACTCTCCAAAATACATCCTAATATTGTGCCTCATAACTGGCCTCAAATGAACAGAAGGGATACCATAATAGTACATAGACTGAGAATTGGCCACACTCGAATTACACATAGTTACTTGATGGAAGCTGGGGACCCACCACTTTGTGAACACTGCAACACCAACTAACAGTGCATCATATCCTGACAGAATGCCCACAGTACACTGGAAGAAGACGGACACACAAAATTAGTCCAGATCTCAAAGAAAACTTAGGTTCACCGAAAAAGGACCCCGCACATTTAGTTAGAAAAAATAACGACAGCTAAATTCGCTAATTTTTGGATATATTATAGATACTGGCTACCTACACAACATATCAATTTTAAATTTTGTTCCCACGACTGGTTTAGGATATAGAGTGGTCCAAATATATATGTCCAAAAAAATCATATTCATAATTTCAGAAAATGATGTTAACATACAAATTTTTACTGTAATATAATAACTTCACTAAAAAACCGTTCTTTAAAGGAAGCCATCCAAATAACTTGAAAATGAGCCCGATATATACAGGCTGTTTACTCGATGAGTTTGTGTATGCGGCTTCAACTTCGACAGTTTTATGCCAAAAAACTCTATTTCTAGCTTCGTTGATAACAAACGATATCTAAAACAGTAAAACAAAATACAGCTTCCTACCATGTATAGTTTAGAAAAAAAAAGTAGTCCAAAAGTTAGAATCACAGAATTTTTTTTCTTTATTACTTGAAAACTTTTTATTTGTGAGGTACTGGAGAGTAAGTAAGTCGAATAGTCTATAAAAAGTACATATCATGTTGAAACTGACGTTTTTATACCGTATGTTCATTTTTACAGGCATACCTCGTAGATAAAAATGTATTAATTATTTTTCATCTTGAGGTGATCAAGATATTAATTTAGAAATTAATGAAGCTCATCTCGATATTAACCTTGTTAGGTTGAGACTATTTTCGAGATATAAAAATGTTACAAAGTATCAGCTATGGATTCAAAATAATGAAGACCGAGAGTCGGGGTACTACTGTACCTGTAAATTAGGTCCAAGAACACTCGGAACATGTGCTCATGTGGCAATGGTGTTGTGGTACCTTGGTTATTCTGGTATGCTCCCGCACGTGAAATATCCTTTTACTAAAATTATAGATTCGGTAAACAACGCGATTTCAATTGATATTCAAATGTAAAAATGATTATTCATTCAGGATACTAGACTTATGGTCAAAGAACGTATTTCACTGAACCTGTATCTTGAAAAGTGAGTCTATGGATCTGGAATAAGCGGTTCCCAACCACCCTGAACAATACAAACTGAATATAAGTACTATTCTTACTTGTCTCGTTGAAATCCAATCAGTCCCATTAGAATCATTAGATACACTCTCATTTTTCGACATTAGGAAACGAACATACGGTATATGAACTTTAGTTTTAACATGAATGTGACCTGTTTTTTAACTATTCGATTTGGCAATGAACTCATTCATTTTTCCAGTACCTCACAAATAATTCCTATACAAAATATAAAGAAGAAAAATTCGGTGATGTCAAATTAGACCATCATTCTTTCTAAATTGTACACGGTAGAGAGTTGTACTTTCCGTCTACTATTTCGGGTATCCTTTGTTATTATTAAGTAAGAAATAAAGCCTTTTGAAACATAATTGTCGAAGTCGAGACCGTGTACACAAACACATCGAGTAAACAGCCTGTATATGTCGGACTCAATTTTGAGTTATATGAGTGACTATCGTAAAGCTATAGCTTCCCACTGAGGTTATCGCATTTCACAGAAGGTCTGTATGTTAACAGCATTTTCTAAAATTGTAAAGATGGTTCATCGAGACATTGACATTTGGACCACTCTATATCCCAAACCAGCCGTGGGAACAGAATTTAAAATTGATATGTTTCATAGCTGGCCAGTATCTATAATATATCCAAAAATTAGCGAATTTAGCTGTCGTCATTTTTTCTAACTAAATGTGCGGGGTCCTTTCATGAATATACTTAGATTCTTAAAAGAAATAGATATGTACAACCATTTATAGTATTAAGGTGCTTACAGTATAAAATCATTAGTACTAAGTCAAAACGGTAACATGTAAATAATGTAACTATAACATATAATGTAAATACAGAGTTACGTGCCAATGACCATATGCAGTCGAGGCACTCTAATTAAATTTAAAAAAAAAATACTGCCTCTTCGAGTCACAGAAGATTGGATAGAATGATTTTTAATAATGAAATGTCAAAAGTCGATCCAATGAAGAATACAGGAATTTATAGAATGGACTGTGAAGAAAGTAATTCAATAGGCCAGACCGGAAGATGTTTTGAAACCAGGCTGAAAGAACATCTAAAAAATGTACAAGCAGCATTTAGGGAACATCTAGAGTCAAAAGGACATAACATCTCATCCTCTTTCAAACCAAAAATTCTTCATTACTGTGAAAAAGGTATGAAAATGAACTTCCTGGAAGCCATGGAAATAAACAAACTCCAAAAATCCCATAATTACATTCTTCTCAATGACTAGTTAGACCTAAACCACTCCCCACTGTTAAATCTCTGATAGTTTGGACCCATCGATTATATTTTACCACCCCCAGGTACCGAACCGAAATACGTATATTTTCAAGCGATGTCTTTGCAATTATGTATTCAGTCTTGATAATGCTGTAAAAGGCGAAACTAGTCGAATAAAAGTTATTTTCATTTTGTGGTTTTTAGACAAGTTGTTTTTTATTATTTATTTTCAATTTAAATATGAAGTACCACAGAGTTGATTCATCGTCCATCGAATTTATTATATATATATATATATATATATATATATATATATATATATATATATATATATATATATATATATATATATATATATATATATATATATATATATATATATATAACTTATTTTCGCTTCATTAAACAGTTAACGACAATTGTTTTTTTGTCAACAAATTCAGACATGAACTATTTGTCAAAAGCTGTTTTATCATCCACATCCTTCGGATGCGGTAATTTAGAGAAACATTCATAAACGTTCATATCTTGAAAAAACCTCTTCATGAATAATAGATTTCAAGTGAAGTAACAAGATTGAAAATAAATTTTATACATTCTCAGAGGCATTTACTACTAATGTAGGACTCCATGAATTTCCACTATGTTGAGATCACACCCTTCGATATTTACCTTTCATTCACATATTATTGATTCTGCAGGTGAAGCAAGATTTTTTTCATTTCGTATTTCAGTGATTTATATATTATATATATATATATATATATATATATATATATATATATATATATATATATAATCTCTTGATAATTATTAGCAATAACAGGCTTGTTGTCGAAAAACTCGATTTCGCCACGAATGTCATGGTGAAACGTCAACTTTTTAATAAAATCGAGTTTAATGAGATTCAACAAGCCTGTTATTGCTAATAATTATCCAGAGATTGGAAATAGTTTACAGGCAACAACAATTCGAATAAATATATATATATATATATATATATATATATATATATATATATATATATATATAATCTCTTGATAATTATTAGCAAGAACAGGCTTGTTGAATCTTAAAAAACTCAATTTTATTAAAAAGTTTACGTTTCGCCACGACATTCGTGGCTTTATCAAAACTTTTGAAACTTAACCACGAATGTCGTGGCGAAACGTCAACTTTTTAATGAAATCGAGTTTTTTAAGATTCAACAAGCCTGTTCTTGCTAATAATTATAAATAGATTAGAAATAGTTCTACAGCAACAACAATTCGTATCAATCAATACATACATATATATATATATATATATATATATATATATATATATATAAATATAAATATATATACATATATAAATATATATATATATATATATAATATATATATATATATATATATATATATATATATATATATATAGATATATAGATATATATAGAGCAGTAACCAGGGGGGCGCCAGAGGGAGCTGAGCCCCCTCTGGAATTATTTAAGCCCCCTCTAGAAAAAATACCAGATATTTGTTTATATTTAATGATGGAAGTGAGTTCGTTTTAATTATATATCTCCGTTTCTGTTGCCCGTACAGTCAAGTCCACCAGACCATATTTGTAGGAAATTGAATTATCTATCCAATGATACTAAAATCGAGGTCATAGGTCTATAAGGTCAATTACAATTGCCTGTCAAATGTCAAAAGTGAAGGGTAGTTTTTCATTTTTCGCGAATACCGTGAAACCGGTAAGTTTTTTCGCATACTGCTTGGATACCATTTCAAAGTACTTGAAGTTACCTACAAAACGAGTTTCGAACACCCTTCTACGATGAAGAGTTTTCCATCACTCCAACGATCAAGTTGACCGCGCGCGCTAATGTTGACCGCGCGAGCCGCGTGTCGTACTTCTCCTTGCTCGTACATTGCACTCTCTACGTGCAGTTAATAATTATCGTTGAATTTTTTCCTTATTAGAATTAATAATATGGTTGAAGGTGGACTTGTTTTTTTTTCAAGGGAAAACGAGAAATCCATCATGGACAAACGACAAGGTCTGCCCTTGCCGAATAGTGTGAGACTCCTACTCACTAAAACCCTATAAAACCCCCAACTTTTAAATGTTCAATGCTCTGTCATGTATGTGTGTGTATTGCCGTGTACTTTTGGATGATTTGAAGTGTCTCGATCATTAATTTACCTCGAATTTTTCCTGCTGGCGACTTTCATGTGAATTTGGCTCTTTTGGATGGACTTTTTTCGCCATCTTCGTATTCATCATCCTTTTCGAATGTGTCACCACGAACGTCTTCTTCAGGAATGGATGGCGAGTTCCTGTCGTCGTTGAGGAGATCGTCATCTTCTTGCAGTGTATAATATTGGGCGATGTTGTTGCACGCGGTACCGCTACAAGTCCCACAAATCGGAGAACATTTCAGCCCAGCTTTTCGACATCCACAGGCCTTTCCACAACTAGTTTTGCAGGTGCAGGAAATTAATTTCAGCAAACTTGGCGGCGCCGGATCTTTTTCGCAGGCGACGGGCATATAAATGCTCTTCGTTTTCTTCCAACCCCAGTATTGACTAAACTTCCCTTAAGAATTTTAATAATCTACGGTGAGTTTTAAAAAAACGCACGTAAAAACAAGTCCACCTTCACCCATATTATTAATTCTAATTAGGAAAAATTCAACGATAATTATTAACTGCACGTAGAGAGTGCAATGTACGAGCAATGAGAAGTACGACACGCAGCTCGCGCGGTCAACATTGGCGCGCGCGGTCAACTTGATCGTTGGAGTGATGGAAAACTCTTCATCGTAGAAGGGTGTTCGAGTGCTCATTTTGTAGATAACTTCAAGTACTTTGAAATGGTATCCAAGCAGTATGCGAAAAGATACACTGGTTACACGGTATTTTATTAATATTGGATAGATAATTCAATTTCCTACAAATATGATCTCTTGGACTTGACTGTACGGGCAACAGCAACGGAGATATAGAATTAAAACGAACTCACCCCCATATAGACCGGGGGTTGTATCTTCCCGCACCCCCTCGAATACGAAAACTCAGTTTTAGACTCAGGACCTGCCCCTGAACACCCCCTCAAAATGTCAGCCATTAAGTATTTTTTTTTAGTAAATGCCATTTTTGTGTCTCTATTTACTGTACTATCAAGCAAACAAAGAATTAAGTAAACAGGAGATTTTTAGTTACTGAAGAATATATTAAATTTTACCGAATGTACATAGGCCTTCGTCCAGCAAAGGATCGCCGCCTGTTTCACGGATATCGCAATGGAAAATGTATCAATCAGGTTGTGGGTAAAAATCAGTTGTATAAGGTACCTGAAACAGAAGCCCCCCCAATAATTTAAAAAATTATTAGTTATATTATGCTTTGTAAAATCGCAATATGATGTTGGTATTTTTCATTTTCCATTTCTCCAAAGGACAAAACAATAGAGGGTTACAAATGTGCAGGCACCCTTGAGTCAATGTAACAATTCAAGACTTATTTCTTTTTACGTCTTTATTGCCATGCAATGAACCCAGTAGGGGATGTCAATGAAAAAATTCAATGAACTCATCTAAGTATTTCTGATCTGAAAAAAATATTATAGGGATTGATTTGTATGCGCAATGGAAGGCGTGATAGTTTTGCACACTTTTGGAATTGTGTTTGAAAGAAAAACCTCCATAAGACGATGATCCTTTGCTTCCTCGGAATCGAGTATAATACCAAAGAAGAATGAAAACATCGAAGCCGGCTCTCCGCACACTTTCAAAACCCCGAAGGAATACTACAAACCTCTTTACATTGAAGTTTTTGAAAAGGTGCAATCTTGCATTACTGAGCGGTTTGCATCAACTGGACTCACACAGGGCATTGCAATTGACCAAGAGTACTTGCTATTAGTAAGCAGATGTGAAACAAAGTTTGAAAAATCAACTGAGTTTTCAAAAACGACCTAGACATTGAGAGACTGCGCTTACACTTGTTAGCCGATATCGCTATTAAAAAACAACTGGTCTCAAAAAAACATGCGCGATGTAACATTCCACAAGGGTCTGCAGTTGGAGAAATTTAATGTGAATTAGTGAAGTGCATTAAGCTTCTCCAAGTAGTTCCAATCACGACAGCAACAGCAGAACGGTAATTTAGGATCCTTAGACGTCTGAAGTCATATCAACAATGGGACAGAAGCGATTGAACAACTTGGCTGCTCTTGATGCCCACCGAGATGTTTTGGATGAATCGGATACCCGACCAGTCATCAACGACTTAATATTCAGTAATGGAGTCAGACGTTCGACATTTGCACCTTTCTAAACACACTCTAGCCCTAGTAATAATAATAATAAATAATAAGCTTTATAAGTTCAATTTGAATAGGTCAATACAAAATATAAATAAATAAAATGTTGACTTTAGAATAAAGTAAATAAGAATCACAATTCTAAATCATAATTACAATTTTTACAAAACACAATCACAATTACAATTTCAAATCACAACTCTAAATCACATTTTTAATCACATTTTTAAATTTTTTAAATCACAGTTAAGGTACTCCTCCACCGAGTAAAAAGTAGTTGGAACCGAGAGAAATAATTGTTTTATAGCCCTTTTAAAGCCAGTAACAGTTCTTTTGTTTCTGACATCAGGAGGCAGATGATTAAAAACCCTTAGTCCCAGTGAGTACGGTGACCGTAATCCAATGCTTAGGCGAAAATATGGCACATGTAACATATTTTTTTGGCGAGTGTCTATGGAATGTCTTTCAAAATTACTCTGATATAAATGTTTGTTTTTGTAAGTAAATAAGCATAGTTCATAGATAAAAAGGCCGTAAAACGACAAAATATTCAGTTTACCAAACAACTCTCTACAAGAATCTGTACGGTTTGCACCTAGTATACTTCTTATTATTGCTTTTTGTGCAACAAAGACACGCGATGCCTCAGAAGAACTGCCCCAAAAGCAGATAGCGTATCTTATTCTTGCCTCAATTTGACAGTGATAATAGATGACAAGTTGTGACTGCGTTAAAAAGTTTTTTAAATTTCTTATTAGATAAGAATACGAGCCTAATTTTTTTTGTAGGTTTTTACAATGTAGATTAAATTTAACATTATCATCAATTGTCAGCCCTAAGAAGTTAACTGAGTTATCTCTCTTGATAGGTTTGTTATTGATATTTACGTCTAGATTCAGGTTTATTTTATGATGTTGGGAACCGTGAAATCTAAAAAATCTAGTTTTTTCGACATTGATAAAAAGACTGTTATTACTAAACCAATTATTTAGTATGCCAAGGTTGTTCTGCACTTTACTTGTTAGTGATTCGCTGCTAGTATTGGTATTTAGAGCAATATAAAAAATCTTTATGAAAGAGAGAATTAAATACCTACATAAATAAATTTTTATTTTGAAAATATAAGTACTAGTTTAGTACTGTATTACTATATTACTGTATTAGTTATTTTCAAATAGTTAAATATGTTTATATTTATTATTTTATAATACTTAAATATTTTCAAAGCAATAACTTTGAGATATTGTTTTCATTAAATGAACCCTCAGTCTTATTACAAGTAAACTGAAATTAGCTATTCCACTTATTAAATCAAAGTGCTATTAGTGTGCGACAGCAATATTTTATGTTTTTTACTTTAAACTTAATAGTTGAGGATCTATTTAAATATAATTCCAGTGTTTTCAGAGCTATGTATTCACTGCTCTGTAATAGTCTATAAGCATAATTATTTCTGTATTTTACGAAAATACCGTGCGTGTTTATGTTTTGTTTCGTTTTTCAACGCCAAAAAATATGTCAGGCTTCTCAAGTTTCCCGGAGTGTCGAGTTATCGAGAGTTGAGGTTTCGGTGTTCTAATGTTGATCATATGACTCTAAAATGCTTTAAAAAATTTTAAAACTCACTATTTTTCATCTAAAATTCATTCAGAAAATTTCCTGCGGCAAGACCCCCAGTATGGGCCCCCCCAATATTTTTCATAAGTCGGCGTCTCTGTATATATATATATATATATATATATATATATATATATATATATATATATATATATATATATATATATATACCCGGAATAAAGTACTCACTTTTTTCCCAGAGAAAAAAGTAATTTCAAAAAGTGATATTTTTCCACATGTCAACAGAGATAAAATGTCAAACTTTTTCCCGTCAGAGAAAAAATTATATTTTTATGAATAATCAACTGCAGTGTTCTCTGATATTCCACGGCACACAAACTCCGTGATCAGAAAACTCTGACCATACCATAACAAATAATTGCTTGTGGCAATATTTGGCTAGAACTCATTACTCTATCGAGAATGCAAATTTCAAGATTCTGAAACACACCGATTATTGAACAGTTCTCCTTTCTTGTAGTATGTACAGTGTGCCCAAGAAAGTTTCGTCAACTTTTATGCTAAAGGCCGAGAGAGGGCTCTGTTTCGGATGTGCATTAAATTTTGCAACACTGCTCTATGTTAATTTCATAGAAACAAAAAAAGAGTTTTGATTGTTATAACTGTCATCATTGTTTGTCATATTTGAATTTAAATATAAGTATGAATTTAAGCGTAGAGCAAAGGATAGCTATTGTTAAATGGTTTTAAATGGCATGGGAAGGACGCACAGAAAATGGTATTATCTTGGTTGTTCATGATAAGTGGCGACAAACTTACAACCGAGAACCACCTAAACGATCATCAATTTTAGACATTATAAAAAAGTTTGAAACTTATGGAGAAGTGACGAACCAATATAAGCGAGGTGGAGCGCCAAAGACGTTTACTACTCCAGAAAACTGTGCACATTATCTGTTAGATGAACCAACAACACCACAAAGAGAATTAGTCCGTGCATTTAATTTTTCAAAAGGATCAATTAATGCAATGATCAAGAAAGTAGGTTTAAAACGTTATATTCCACGAATGGTGCATCGTTTGAACGAGGACGATCCTGGCAGAAGGCTACAATTTTGTGAAATATTTCAAGTTATGCTGGCTGATGAGGAAAATCCCATTAACCTACTGGATCGGATTCTTTGGAGCGATGAGGATAAATTCCACTGAAACGGACGGGTTAATAGACATAATTGTGTGTATTATGCTGACGAAAATCAACAAGTTGCGATAGAATAGTATATTCTGTAACAAGGTTAGAATGAAAATTCGATGCGAGTGGAAAAGTTCCGAACGCGAGTCGAAGACGAGCGTGAGGAACCCACGAGCATCACGAATTTTCATTCTAACCGAGTAGCAGACTATACTTTCTCCACGATCAGAAATTTTAAATATATCACTGAATAAATTCATGCTACTTATTATATTATCGAATGAAAACGTGACAGCAATAATTTTGACACTTACTTAAATTTGCCACTACGATGACAGTCAACTGCGTCAAGGCTAATGTTATTATTGCTAGCCAGTGTGAGAATATTATTCTATAACAAGGGAGAGAATGTAAATACATTTAAATTGCATGGGGGCAGAGGTGTTGCAGAATATTTCTTCAATCTCAAGAGATAGAATTCCAGCATTCTGTAATCAAATTTGATATCAGAATTGGCGAATTCTGTGATGATCGTGGAGAAAAAGAATTTATGTCACCAGGAGTTAATGTCTGGATTGGTATTTGGTCTGGTGGAATAACCGGTCCATTTTTTGTTGAATAAAATATAAATGGAGATATTTATTTAAATTTATTAAGACAAAATATAATACCAGTTATGGAAAAAACATTTCCCCTAGACATTAATTTCAACAAGACGGCACCTCCTCATTATGCTAGACAAGCGCGGGAGTTTTTAGATGCAATATTTCCAAATTCCTGGATCGGTAGAAGAGGACACATAGAATGGTCCACCTGATCCTGCGATCCTTCTCCTCCTGATTTTTCCGTTTGGGGATACTGTAAACACTTAGTTTATTTACATGGCCAAAAACCTGACATCCCTAACTTAAAAACATATATAGAAGAAGTGTTTCAGACAGTATTCACTCCAGATTTGTTCACAAAAATTTGAAGAGAAGTTGAGCATCGTATACAATTATGTTATGAACACCATGTTGCACAATTTGATAATTTTTTATAACTTATCAAAATGATGTTTTTTAACCTTTTTGACATTTATTTTTCATTTGACAGTAACAATAAATCATAACGCTTGCGACTGTTTAGTAATGTTGCCATTTTTCAAAATTAACTTCAACTAACAGCTCCCTCTAGTGAAAGTAACTGAAAATCTTGCCGGACCTTTCTTGGGCACACTGTAATATATTATTGACTTGAGTAGATAACTATATTTCATATAACTTAGATGAATTGTAAGTATTATGGGCTAGTTATTATTTTCTAAATTCAAAATTCATTAAGACTATCACTTCCTCAGGTCCACCAAATCAAACTGTATCACCATGAACAGGTAATACAGTGCAGGTTTTAAAACTCCTATTGAAGTCAATTGTATACATAAAAGGATTTCACATACAAATTTGTTTTTATTAAAGAGAATTTCACCACAAACTGAAATATAAGTTCGAAAAAAACAAAATTAAAGATGAGGTTCATGAACCGTGTTGGCTCTGCGTTCTGGTACCAGTCAATATAGTCAATACAGTCAAATATATATATATATATATATATATATATGTATATATATATATATATATATATATATATATATATATATATATATATACATATATATATATATATATATATATATATATATATATATATATATATATATATATATATATATATGTATATATATATATATATATATATATATTCGAAAACCAAAGGAAATTTATCCACAATATAAACACAGTAGTTCAAAAATTTCTTTTAAAAAATATAATATATTGAAGTACCTAATAGATAGATACTATTATATCTGATTATTTAATTGAAATAATTCCTTCTAGGTATCTAAGTTTTCAGTCATATTTCCTTCGAATTATTATTTTTTGATGAAATCATATTCATAATTTTGAATTTTAATCAATTAGGTTGATTAAGATAACACTCACTAGGGAAAATTTGGTCCTGAAAAGAAGGAAACTGATACACTTGAATTATTGGAGATTATTCCAAATTCTATTATCTTTAATGAAACAATTCAAAAGATTTAAAATTTAGCATATGTGGTTTTGATAAAACTAAATAAAAGGAAATTTTTCAAATAATTTCAGTATAAAAGTGAAGATTTCGAATTTAGTATTAATTCTTTATTAGAAGACTTTCACAGTAATCAATCATGAAGTTCCTGATCTTGTACATTATCTGGGTGGTGGCATCTGTTTATTCCAGAGAAATTGTCATCAGAAGAGAAGTAAGTCATTTTTTAACATAATTTTATTTATTATTCAACTCAATAAATGATTTAATTTAGATGGAAATGAAAGTCAATTCAGAATGTCATAAGAGTTTTGGACGAATGAAGTAATGCTAAATTTGAAGTAATCATCAATTTTTAAGTTAAATTCAACTTACTAATCACCTTCAATACGTTTAAGACTGACCAGACCCAAAAGAAATCAAAAATTGTTGAGTAAAATATCTAGTGAAATTACAAATTATATTCTAAAGTTTAGTTTCACAATTTATACTGTTATTATTCTTCAATTCGAATATTAAATCTTAACGTTCAAAAAAATAGTTTTTGCTGTGATTAGTTCGCTTTTCTCAGAATCAATACTATTTTAAAAATTATATTCAATTACTTTGCTTTTTTTTGATATTCAATAGAATTTTTTGTGAATTCAATTTATTAGCATAATTTCGTATATCATTCAATTCAATTCGTTTTCAAATTCAGATAGAAATTCAAAAAACAATTCAGAATTTCATAGAAAGCTTTTGATGTGAAATAGGTAATATTAATTTTGAAATAATAATAAATTTTTTAGTTAAATTCAACTTACTTATAAACTTGTTCTGTGAAATATCCAATGAAATCACAATAGAAACTCCGTAGTTTATGCATGAACTCTCATTGAGAATAAGTTTGAGGTTCAGCATTTGTACAGATATTATTTCTTATTTTTAAGGTTAGATCCCAAAATTCAAAAAATATCGTCTCTTGTGATTGATTTGTGTTTCTTCAGAGTCAACGCTATTTTCAAAATTATGTTCAATTTCATCGAATTTCGCTTCAGTCAAATTTTATGTGAATTAAAACAATTTTTTGTTACAGGTTCAAGATGATTCTGTAAGTAAAAATAATTAATCATCATCTTATTCAACATAATTTATTTTGTAATCCTGCTTTATGAATTCAGCAACTCACCATAATCTATTCAGTAATCTTACATTGAAACAACAAATTCTGCTTTGCGGCATATTTCAACTGAAATTATTGAAGATATTTGTTCAGTTATCTAACTCAAAATAAAGCAATTAATGGTTTTTATTCACTGTGACTGAAATCAAAATTAAGTTACATACTTACTGATTCAGAAGTACGTATAAATAATTCCAAAAAACTATGTATATATGAAAGTACATGCAAATCTTCAATTGAACTAGAGCATACTGAAATTCTTTTCACATTTAAACCCTATTTAGGTATATATTACGATATTTTTCAAATGATTTTGTGCTTCCTTAAGCTCAGCAACCCAGAAGATAACTGAAGGAAAATATTATGTTTTTTTCGTTTTATGCTGAAATTCAGTATAATTTTATTTTTATTCACAAACATATTTTAGTCGTTATACAAAAAAAACCTCAAATAGTTAATTAATCAAAATGATGAATATTAAGCCCATTTTACCATTAAACAAATGGTATAGTATGTGGCTGCAGTAATGAATCTATGTTCATCGCGCACGTTCAAATAATACATCACTGTTTTCTAAAGAATTATATGAAGGCTGAACAATGAGAGAAAGTTTCATAATATTGAGTAACAAAATGTCACTTAAATAAAATATTATAAATATATATATAAAGATATTTTGTTCAATGTTGATGATTTCTGATGTATTTTCACTTCTCAGGTCCCAGTAATACAATACGAGCAGCCACAGGTAAGTTGTAATTTAGATTAATCTCAATCTAAATCAATTTGTGTAAGACTTTATTATTTTTGGTCGCCAGTATAAAAATAACATACAATCAAATTCCTTTTTTTTGTGATTATTTTCATATTTCCATATATATTATTCGAAATGACAAGTATGTTGCAAATTGACAATAATTAATTCAATAATTTTTAGAATTTCTAATTAGTATTTTTCATTCAGCTTCAACGGCACGGCAACATCTTATCTAATGTCTTCAACATAGCAGCCCAAATAACCTCTTAAAGTATATAATAAGTTCATAATATCGATATTAGTTTTACTAGTTGAGGTAGCAATTGTATTGTATATATAAGTAAATATATACAGTCGTTTCCTTTAGTCTAGATTTCTTGAAATATATCTTAGTATTTCACTCTCTTGTATTCAGCGTCAAGTTCAAGAAGGCTTTCTCTCTGGTCTCTTCCACAAAGCTGGCAAATTAACATCGAAAACAGCAGAAGGAGTAGGAAATATTGCTCAAGGTGCACTTCAAGGTACAGCGTCCTTCGGTCAAGGTGTCGTAAATGGTGCGCAAAAAGGTATCAGTAGTGCTCTCGAGAATACTGGGGATGTTGCTGCTAAATTTACAAATGGAGTACAAAACGAAGTAGGGGACTGGTGGAATACTTTGGGCTAGAAATAAATCGTATATTATAATGAAATTCATATCTTAAACTCTGGATTAAATAAAGTTTTTCATTCCAATAAGTTTTTGACTGAATTCGGATTTTCGATAAGGTTACTTTCTATTAAGGAAATATTGAAGATATACAGTTACTCAATTAATTTTTGTTCTACAATTTTAGTTACTGTAAATTTTTCTCCGGCTCTTATTCCCATTCTCAAATCTTGCACAATACTTGGGAATATATTTTTTCATACAGTTATTGAATTTCGTTACATTAAGGACCCATGAGATTACCCTCTTATAATTTCATTGTGTTAATCCTTACACAACTCATTGGTCCTTATATTTAAGATGAGGTTCTAATTTCTGAACAATATTTACAAATCTTCCAACTGAAGATGAAATCATTTTAGACCAGCTACTTTCGAGTCAGATTTTTCTATATTTTTTAACAAGATATTGCTGAACTATATTATTCAAGATTATAAGTTATCATTTGAAAGTGTATTTAGATGGAGAATATATCAAGAACCAAGAAACAATAGCTTGGATGGTGAAACAAATAATTAAGCCTCTCAAAAATAATTGGTGGACGAAACAACCAAAATGCATTGGCCACAATTTTATACCTTGAGCTATGTTTCAACTACTATCGGAAAGCATTGGCTATAATTTATTTCAGAAGTTGTTAAATAGTGGACATATTGCTAACATACAATTACACAATTAATTTTTATTCATTTATTGCAGTTACTGTAAATTTATTTTGGCTTTTATGCCTAATATCAAAGCTTGCACATTACTTGGGAATATTATCTCCCACAGTTATTTTATTTCATAAGGTTTAGGACCTCTGATATTACCCTCGTATAATTTAATCGTGATAATCCTCACACAATACATTGATACTTATGATGAAGTTCTAACTTATAAGCAATATTCCAAATCTTCGACCTCAAAATGGTATCATTTTAGACCAGCTATAGTCAAATTTTTCAATATATTTTCAACAAGATGTTTCTCAACTACATAATTCAAGGAAATAAGTTATTACTTGAATGTGCATTTCGATGAAGAACATATAAAGAACTGAGGTGCGATAACTCGTTTCATAAATAATTTAGCCTCTGAAGAATAATTTGTGGAGGAACAACAAAAAAGCACTGGCCACAATTAATTATATATATTTATATATATATATATATATATATATATATATATATATATATTAATATATATTATATATATATATATATATATATATATATATATATATATATATATATATATAATCTCTTGATAATTATTAGCAATAACAGGCTGGTTGAATCTTAAAAAACTCGATTTTATTAAAAAGTTGACGTTTCGCCAATTATTCGAATAAATATTATCTATATAATATATGTACATTCACTACTACACAAGAATAAAAAAAAATAGCTCCACTGGAATGAAAACTAATAGGTATTCGAAAGAACTGTATTATGAATCTTGTTTCAAACAGTCTGTACCAGGAGAGCTCTTTTATTATCCACTTTGTTCTACAATTTTTTTTTGACTCTTCAAAATCAAAATAATTTGAACCTATTTCGAACATTACGTGGGTAAAGGTTTCTGTGGTTTCCCTTACCATCTAATAATAACAAATTTGAATGTTTATATTGAACTGAATAGCACGTAATAAATAACAAAGAACGGCCACAGCCGAAAAATTTTAGTGAAACATAGTAGTCTGTTTCTATTCAAAATTTTCAAATCAATAAATGTCAAAGAAATTTCAATTTTTTCGAAAGTTTTGATAAAGCCACGAATGTCGTGGTGAAACTTCAACTTTTCAATAAAATCGAGTTTTTTAAGATTCAACCAGCCTGTTATTGCTAATAATCATCAAGAGATTAGAAATAGATCACAGGCAACAACAATTCGAATAAATAATTAAATATATATATATATATATATATATCAATCAAAATACGTTTATTCAAGATTTCTGGGGGGGGTGGGGTACATTTTTGTTATCTAGCTAAATAATTTATTTTGGGAAGTTATAAGGTTTTGCAACCTTCTTCAACCCTGGCTTTACTTAATTAATTCTCTAACATTTACAATATTAATAAAAAACCTAATTTTCCTATTTTTGGGGGGAATGCGGATGCGGCCTACTTTTTTGTAGGTATATATATATATATATATATATATATATATATATATATATATATATATATATATATATATATATATATATATATATATATAAGAAGTGCACTGTAGAAATTTGAGCTTTTAGAAATAACATGTTCTTTCGTAGGTTTTGAGGTTTTGCGAACTGCTTCTGGTGATTAAGTTAATGCGTGGAAATTTGCTAAATGCATTTCATTGATGTTAGAGAAATGATTGATTTTTTATCCATGCAGTTTTTAGGCTGAAACAGCCACTCAAAATTCAATTGGAAGTCTGAAAGTTTGAGGGTTCCAATTTTTTTCACAGTCGCAATGTTTATGTAGAAGTATCTTTCGTTTGTGCAGGTATTCAAGCTTTTTGCATCTCTCAAGCCCCTCAAAACTGACTTAAGGGATTTGGATTGGGTGTGGAAAAGAACAAAAATGAGAGTCAAATAAGACCTTATTGACAGAGCTTCGATGTTCACGCGTTTTTATATACTAGTAGGTACCTATACCTACTAGTAGTGAAGCTTTAGTTTTTTGGTAATAAACTTTATTGAAATTGGTGACAAAAGTTATAAAAAGTGACCACTCTTGCGCACCATTAATTAATAACGTGAAGAAATCTAAGAGTCTGAACAGTAATATAAGTTTTTGGCTCAATACTAATCAAAGACATTTATTGTATTTTCCCCTAATGGTCAGTGATATTAACTGTCATGTTCATATTGAAGTATGTTATCTTTAACTCATTTTATGTATGCGTGTTTATTTATATATATATATATATATATATATATATATATAAATATATATATATATATATATATATATATATATATATATATATATATATATATATATATATATATATATATATATATATATATATTTTATTATTTATTTGAATTGTTGTTGCCTGTGAACTACTTTTAAGTTTTTTATAATTATTAGCAATAACAGGCTTGATGAATCTCAAAAAACTCGATTTTATTAAAAAGTTGACGTTTCGCCACGACATTCGTGGCTTTTTCAAAACTTTTGAAAAATTTGAAATTTCTTTAACATTTATTGATTTGAAAAAATATGAATAGTTAAAAAAGACTACTATGTTTCATCAAAAATTTTTTCGGCTGTAGCCGTTCTCTGTTATTTATTACGTGCTATTCAGTCCAATATTAACATTCAAATCTGATATTATTAGATGGTAAGGGAAACCACGGAAACCTTTACCCACGTAATGTTCGAAATAGGTTCAAATTATTTTGATTTTGAGAGTCAAAGAATAGGAGGGTACTATTTTTTTTATATATAGGACAAACTTTTCAAAATTTAGAAGAGAGATTAAAAGCACACAAATATACCAAAACACAAACCACAGCACTAATCAAACATAAAAACAATGAGAAACATAGTTTCAACTTTAATAGCACAAAAATTTTAGAAATAGAGAAAGATCAAAAACGCAGAGAAATTTTAGAAATGTTACATATTCAAAACAATTTAAATAAAGTCGTAAATGATAGAACAGATGTAAAATATTCAAGTTCAATATACGCAGATTTATTTCTTCAATTTTTCGAAGAAACAACATAAATCAAAACAAAATAATTCAACAAACAAACTCTAACCACAACAACTCACCTTCTCAAACAAAATCTAAACATCTAGAATTCTCAATTTTTCTAAAAAGAAAGTATAGATATATAGATATGGGATCCCCAAAACTACAAGTAATGTCTTTTTAAAGACAAATCCAACATTCAAATATTTTAAACCTATTTTGTACATTACGTGGGTGAAGGTTTCTGTGGTTCCCTTCCCATCTAATATCAACAGACCTGACTGTTGATATTGGACTAAATAGCACGTAATTAATAACTGAAGATGGCCACAGCCGTAATAAAAATATTTTTGGAAAAAAGCCGTAATAAAAATATTTTTGGAAAGCCGTAATAAAAATATTTTTGGAAAAAAGTGCACTATTCTTTGACTTTCAAAATCAAAATAATTTGAACATATTTCGAACATTACGTGGGTAAAGGTTTCTGTGGTTTCCCTTACCATCTAATAATAACAGATTTGAATGTTAATATTGGACTGAATAGCACGTAATAAATAACAGAGAACGGCCGCAGTCGAAAAAATTTTTATGAAACATAGTAGTCTTTTTTAACTATTCAAATTTTTTCAAATCAATAAATGTCTAAGAAATTTCAAATTTTTCAAAAATTTTGAAAAAGCCACGAATGTCGTATATATATATATATATATATATATATATAAATATATATATATATATATATATATATATATAAATATATATATATATATATTATATATATATATTTATATATATATATATATATATTTATATATATTTATATATATATATATATATATATGTATACTTTTTCATCTATTTTTTGCAATAAAAAAAAATAAGTTGACGAAACGTCAACTTATTAGGTAAATGGCCTTTTCAAACTTAAATGGACTGTTATCACTAACAATTATTTTTGAATTACAGTTCATACACAAAATTCCAAGTAACAAATATTGCTATGAAAGCTCCAGGAAAATGTTTGTCTATCTTGAACTTTATCATGCAAAAAATATAAGGAAACTAAAATTCAAAAATGTTCATGGGTTCCTGTTTTTACAGATAACTGATATTCGTCCAATATTTAGGTTATGAGAAGGAAAATTCAAGATTTTATGTGGGATATATAAAACTATAAAAATTGAAAATTAGAAAGTGACTAACTGGAATTTTACAGATTAAGACATGAAGTGTTTCATTTTAGTTGTTGCCCTCTTCGTGGCTTCTGTTCATTCAAGGGACACCTGTGTTAACTGGGTAAGATTTAGCTCACTTGAAAGTTTGACTGACGTATATTGAACAATGTTTTGGAAATCTCTGTCATAATTAGAAAATTTCGGAATGATTCTGGCAATAATTTTTTAGTTGAACAAAAACAGATGCTGACGGCTTTAATCTTGAACATTATTTGATATTAATAAAAAGAGATTATAACTAATGAAATTTTATACTTGTTTGTATGTATCTCTAACAATAACTAAATTCATTATCGATAAAAAATATAGTATCTTCAACAATAGGTTCTTCACAAAGAGGTGTGAATGTTTATCTACTATATTCATTCACAATAATTTTATGATTTGGTTATCACCAAAACTTGACGTTTAAAATGTGTATCTGGAATTCGGAGAAATTATTTGTATTATCTATCTCGTTGGAAAATTTGCACGACTTTTCATAATAATTTCTGAATATAAAAGTTGATTATCTGACAATCTAAAATTGATATAGAAAGTTGACCCAACTTTTATGATAATCAATTTTTAAAATGATAAATTAATTATTGAAAATTAGTATTTTAATTATGAAAACTTTTAATATTGAATTGAATTGGCATTTACTTGGTGAAAGCTCATATTCATAACTTTACTAAGAAATAAAAACTAACTTTTTATAGGTTGAAATAAAATATATTGAGTAAACGCGTTTCATCATAACATTGACTTCATCTCGTAATGAATAATGGTATTACAAAAGAATCTATTTTTACGAAAAATTGAACATAATAGAGGGGTTCTTAGAGAAACTAAATAACAATAAGCAATTCATTCAGAGTTATTAGTAGGTACATCGTATATATTAAGGAGAGGAGAAAGGTTTACTTCAATCTGGTCGGTAACTAGGTTTCCGGAATTTTTATATTTGTTGATGTAAAGGGAATCACTCCACAATAATAAATATAAAAATTCCGGAGACCTAATTAACGACGTTTTTATTTCTTTATAAAGTTATGAAAACTTTTCATACTACAATTTCTGTAATTCCACAATTGATCAATGAAATCAGAATAAACATGCAAATTTAGAACAATTTAATTCAAGAAGATATACTTATATTGAGACATTTGATAGTTTTTTCAACTTAATCACTTTCGAGAATATGTTATAGTCAAGTGAAAACAAATAACGAAATTTTTCAGATTCTTTTGGTTTTTGTCGAGCAATATAATATATATATAATATAATATATATATATATATATAATATATAAACTTTCTTTTTTTCAGGTAGATAATGGAATAGAAGTAAGTTAATTTTTCTTTAAAAAAATTGAGTTATATAGTTATTGCATAAATTCACTCATTTATTTCATTCACATTTTTCTAAAACTTGTTATCTTATTTCAGACAGCATCCCAATCAGGGAAGACACTGAATCCAACACCGGTAAGTCATATATATATATATATATATATATATATATATATATATATATATATATATATATATATATATATATATATATATATATATATATATATATACATATATATATATATATATATATATATATATATATATATATATATATATATATATATATATATCAGGGGCGGCTAGTCAAAGGAGGCTAAGGAGGCTAAGCCTCCTCAATAATATTCCGTGTATCACTAATATATTATATTTAATAGTCAGCATTCAGCATATTCATATTAATCAAAATCATATTATTTTATGCACCTACCTTCCTTTCAACCTACATTATATAATATAATTTATTAATTACGATAGAAGGTATTTACATTTACTGCATTTCATTCATTTCAAGATTTGTGGCAACGTTGCGGAGGCATGGAAAGGTATATTCTTAACGTTCATTATGCCTGCCACAGAAAAGCAAACAACGGTGCAAATACTCCGAATGAATACTTCATTGCAATAGAAAAGCAAAACACATGGAATTGGCAACACGGATGCAAGATAAGGAATTTATATATTTTTTAAACATCTCTAAATTAATTTTTGAACAAACAGAAATAGTTTTTCAAATCTTACAGCACAAGTTTTCAGATGTAATTTACTCACGAAATCGGCTCAAGTTTCTTTTGGAAACAATTTCAGAATTGCGTGCAGAAGTTTATTTTAAAAAACTATTTTCTGCATTTCAAACTACTGATGATACGACTCAATTTAGCCCAAAACGAAAGAAATTCAGTTACACAGATATGGAGCTTCACTATAAGCAAATATTTTATGAAATTTTGGATACTATTAGGGGTCAAATAAAAATAAGGTTCTCTGATTTGAAAGAACTGCATTTCTTCGACTTACTCAATAAAAATTTGTTAATTGGAATTTCGGCTAATTTTCCAGATAACCTTTTGGAAAAGTTATGTCAAAAATACACTTTTTTTGATAAGGTGGCCATAAAAAGTGAACTGTGTGTTGTTTATAATGACAATGAAATTTTGGGGCAAAATGAAAATCATGTGAGGACTATTAAATACCTTTTTGATAATGATTTGAATCAAGATTTACCCCAAGTTTATAAACTCTTATGTCTAATTGTTTCTATCCCGGTGACATCGGCTTCCGTAGAGCGCTCGTTTTCCACTCTTAAGAGAATTAAAACTTATTTACGAAATTCAATAAGCCAGGATCGTTTGAAAAATATAAGTTTGTTGTCTATTGAAAAGGAATTGGTAAAACTTTTGGCGAAAGACAAACTTATGAGGATGCTATAGATCATTTTGCTAACGTTAAAGATCGCAGAATCCCGCTAATCTTCAAAAATATATAATAGCTTTCACCAGCTGTTAACAAATTCGTTAAGTAGGTAGGTAGGTACCTATTTTGTGAAAGAAAAAAAAATTGATGAATAGATGAATTGATTAATTGGCTGAGAAGAATTTTTGTGAATATTGTAAATATTAGTTGTAGGTCTCAAGGTAGACACTCGAAAGTGAAAACAAATTAATAGCTTAGGGTGCTTGTTTTACTTTGATTTTCTTCAAATTATAAGGCGGTTGACCTTGAAATCCTAAAAATTTTCGCCTATGGTGTATTTTTTAACACCTCTTGTAGCCTCCTCAAACCAAAACCTCACGAGCCGCCACTGATATATATATATATATATATATATATATATATATATATATATATATATGTATGTATATATATATATATATATATATATATATATATATATATATATATATATTAATAGGACCACTACTTAATATTTGAATATTTCGTATATTTTTTATTGCATTAGAATAGAACTACACCAATCAAAAACAATTAGACAGAGAAAAACATAAACAAATAAAATACAACAGTATATATGACTTACACTTCACTCAATGACTTAGGTCAAGAAACCTGTAGGAGTGAGGACATAACCTCCTTGAAACCATCCCAGATACTGGAGTTTATTAATACTCTAGAACTAGAAGGCGAGCTGAAGGTAGATAGCGTAGTACAGAAAACAGTTCTGATGGAGGGGTACAATAGACCTCAAGGTCGCAGTGCAACATAACCCCAAATTAAATAAAAAATGAATAAAATACACCTCAAATAGTCAACCGACAAATTGCTACCCTCTTCATGAATTCAAAGTCCATGACTACCTTTAGTTGTTCCTCCACTGCACCTGTCATCTCCAGCACTCCCTCGGTACTTTCATCAAGTACTGTATTTTCCACCTGCCATTTATGCATTTCATATAAGTAAATACAAGCACCTCCATGTTCCATTGCTGGTTTACAATAGCACGACACCAATCTGCACCCATTCACCTTTTCAAAATCCTTTTCTTGCGGCTTCATCAATGTTCTCTAAATATCAACAGGTTAGGCCTTTTGGCAAGACCATGAATTGAACACTCTATGTCAAGTAATTTGATTCTTATGGACTATATATTTTGATGCATAATTACTAGCTTGCTTTCGTTGTGTGTGTGTTATTTACAGTATTTAAATCTTGTTGTTGCTATATTTCTGTATCAAAATGTATTTAAAATTTTTCTCGTTGTAGGAGACGAATATACGTGGGACATGACACATGATTATCTATGTTTAGATTTGAATTATAGTTTCATTGCTTATTTTGCAGTTTATAGATACCAATTCTTCACTTGTGCACTTCTTAGTATCTTTAGCAGAACTGCAGCAATTACCACAAGACTTGGCCTCAGTGCAGTTAATAGAAGAATGCCGATATCTACTGAACGGATAACATTTATAAACATTGATATACTCGTAACAGCAGCATGCTGTAAAGTTTGATTAAACCATCCTCTTAGTAACTACTAATTTTAATTCACAGCTCTCCAAGAACATCTGACAATTTTCAATCTTGACAGTTTCATGCAATTTGTGTTCCAATACAACAATCTTAATAAAGATTACAAGCCTTGCGCTTGCTTGGAACAACCGAAGCGAAATGTCCTAAATTTTTATAAATCGTTAGCTTTAGTTAATTGGCTCTTTTGTGGTCTTTATATTCAACAACTACTGTGCTTTGTTTTGCAACGTTAACACTTGCAATGTCAACATTCAAAGATAAAGATATTTCTGCTGATAACTAATTTTACATTCAAATCGCACTTTTTCCTTAAGAATCTGACTAATCTTGACGATCAAGAAAACACACGACTTTAGCGTATTAAATATAAATTTCACCTGACATTTCCTCTAGTCTATTTTTCTTGAGGTACCTATATCTGTTTTTTTTTCTTGTATTCAGTCTCAACAATCTGGAGGCTTCTTATCTGATCTCTTCCACAAAGCAGGCCAAATGACCTCAAACGCAGTAGAAGGAGTAGGAAATCTTGCTAATGGTGCAATTCAAGGTACAGCATCCGTCGGTCAAGGTATCGTAAATGTTGCGAAAAATGGTATCAGTGGTGCTGTCACAAACACTGGGTATGTTGCTGGTAAATTGACGAACTGGTTGGGTGGTTTTGGCAAGAAATAGATTTAATATTATAATGCAGATTATATTTCATTCTCTTGATTAAATAAATCTTTTATTCCTGTATGTTTTTGACTTAATTGCAATGTTAAGCAAAGTGATAATTAAGATACTTTCCAGATTTAATTACCTTTATTGAACCAATTCGAAGGCTCAAAATTCAGCATATGTGGTTTTGATTAAAACGTGAAGAAGAACATGTTTTAAATATTTTGAGTATAAGAGTGATAATTTCTAACATAAATGCGTTTATTATTCAGTTAAATTTATGTTTTATTTCAGATATAAATTTGAAAAATAATTCAGAATTTCATAAGAGTTTTTAATTAATGAAACTATGTTGATTTTGAAGTGATCGTAAATGTTTTAGTTCTGCTGACGTATCAACTTGAATATATTTAAGTCGAACTAATCTGGAAAGAACTTTATCAAAAATTGGTGAGAAAATCACAGAAGAAACTCGTGAGCAGCAGAGCTCCATCACCAAAGTCGTATTTTTCGCGCGAAATGCGATTCTAACGAATTGTATTTTGAAAAATCACGCTTGAAAAGCAAACCGAATTGACAAGTAAAAAAAAATGTAAAAACTTTTCACAGGTTGAAATAAAAATCTATTGAGTAAACGCGTTTCGTCATAACATTGACTTCATCTCGTACTAAACTATGGTTTTTTTTTTTTTTTTTATTTTTAAATCGAGGTGAAAACTTCAAAAGCGATACCGGTTGCTAACCCGGCCTGTGTGGGATTCAATAGTTGATATATATATATATATATATATATATATATATATATATATATATATATATAAATAAATATATATATGCAATATTGCCTACTCACTAAAAACACCTCTGTTCTTTCGGTTTCCGGGCGTTAGCCTACTAAACCTCCAGTCTCGCACTTAGATTAGGACTCACGTGCTGCGGTCAGCACTAGAACCTGTTCTCTTCCTTGTGTCTATATTTCAAGACCCAAGTGTATGTCTCTCTGCGTCGCGGCGCATTAAAAAATATTCCATTGCTCGCCTAAATTTCCGAAGAAATCTAGGTACAGCTAATGGATTGAAGTACCTGAAAATAAAAAATAATTATTAGTCCAGTTGATCTCTAGGTCTTTTGTAATAGACTCTCGTTCTTTGCGCGTCCTCTTCTGGATCGTAGTTTGTCAATTCTCTGAGCTCTTGATTTTGATGCTCTTTTATTGCCGTAAATATATTTTGCGCTTTTCTCTTCATAAATTCTTTGATAGGTTCCCATTCAATATCTCTATGTATTTGTTCATTTCGAACATACCATGGTGCTCCCAATGCTGTTCTAATTAATCTATTTTCCGCACTTGCTATCCGGTCTAGGTTGCTTTTTGCAGTGTATCCCCACGCTACTGATCCGTACGTCAGTTGTGGTCTGGCTATGGCCCTTATCAGGGCTATCTTGCAAAAAAAAACTATGGTATTACAAAACAATCTATTTATACGAAAATTGAATATAACAGAGGGGTTCATAGAGAAACTAAATAACAATAAGCAATTCATTTAGAGCTATTAGTACGTACCTACATTGAACAGATTAAGGAGAGGAGAAGGGTTTACTTCAATCTGGTCGTTAACTAAATTTCCGGAATTTTTTATATTTATTTATGTATAGGGATTCCCAACAGTTGGTTTTATGGAGACTATTTTCAAATTGTAATATATTATAATTGTGATTAAAGGTATGGTTTTCTTGAATAAGATGACACGCATAATTAGAATCAGTTTTCTGCTTAATATAGCTACGTTGGTGTTCGTGTATTCGAGTTTTGAAATTTCTAATTGTACGTCCTATATAGAATTCTTCACAGTCGTTACAGTTGAGTTTATAAACACCAGTACGTTCATCTCTATGAATTTTTGATATGTTGTTTTTAATCAATTTTCCTTTGCTATTATTGGTTTTATATGAAATTTTGTTTTTGAAAAAACAATTTCAGGTTTTCGGAAGTTTTGCCCAAGTATGTTAAACTGCTAAACTACTTGGGCAAAACTTCCGAAAACCTGAAATTGTTTTTTCAAAAACAAAATTTCCAAATTCCATATAAAACCAATAATAGCATTGGAAAACTGATTAAAAACAACAAATCAAAAATTCATAGAGATGAACGTACTGGTGTTTATAAACTCGGCTGTAACGATTGTGAAAAATTCTATATAGGACGTACAATTAGAAATTTCAAAACTCGAATACACGAACACCAACGTAGCTATATTAAGCAGAAAACTGATTCTAATTATGCGTGTCATCTTATTCAAGAAAACCATACCTTTAATCACAATTATAATATATTACAATTTGAAAATAGTCTCCATAAAACCAACTGTTGGGAATCCCTATACATAAATAAATATAAAAATTCCGGAAATTTAGTTAACGACCAGATTGAAGTAAACCCTTCTCCTCTCCTTAATCTGTTCAATGTAGGTACCTACTAATAGTTTGCCATTAGCATCTGAAGAAGGTGAAGTTCCACCGAAACGTGCGTCATGCGTTATTTCTTATAATAAATGTGTAAATTGTTATTTTTAACCATTGTTTAAATATACCTACTAATAGCTCAGAATGAATTGCTTATTGTTATTTAGTTTCTCTAAGAACCCCTCTGTTATATTCAATTTTCGTATAAATAGATTGTTTTGTAATACCATAGTTTAGTACGAGATGAAGTCAATGTTATGACGAAACGCGTTTACTCAATAGACTTTTATTTCAACCTGTGAAAAGTTAGATATTTATTTCTTTATAAAGTTATGAATATGAAATTTCACCAAAGAATGCCAATTCAATTAAAAAAAAATGTATTTTACTGAAAACCATATTCGCGAAGTGCATCGTGATTCTGGAAAAAAGTTGAAACGAAGAAACGCACCTCAACATCAACTCAATCCACAAATCAAATTTCAATCCAAAGTAAAAAAAATTCGCGTAGTGATACTGAAACAGATCAAGATGCAATTTGAATGGCGTTTTTTAGTTCGAAACCCCAAGAAAATCAATCCACGATATAAACGTACCTACTGGTTCACGAAATTTTCATCTGGTAAAAAAATTCCTTCGAATAATATGTACTATATGTGATTATTCAATTATGCTTATTTATAAGTTGTATAATAGTTTTCTGAGTTTTTAATCAGTTTTCCTTCAAATTATCTTTTGACGATGAATTTTATATCAGTTATTTTGAATATTAATTAATTAACTTGATTAAGATAATACTTACTAAGGAAAATTTGGTCCTTCAAAGAAGGAAAGGATTTGAATTATTTAAGATTATTTCAGATTTTATTATATCTAGTGGAACAATTTTAAGGATTTGAGATATAGCATATGTGGTTTTGATAAAAACTAAAAGCAGGAAATTTTTTTAATATTTTCAGTATAAAAGTGAAAATTCTTAATTCAGTATTCATAGTCTATTCGAAGAGTTTCACAGTAATCAATCATGAAGTTCCTGATCTTGTTCATTATCTGGGTGGTGGCATCTGTTTATTCAAGAGAAATTGTCATCAGAAGAGAAGTAAGACATTTTTTAACATAATTTCGTTCATTATTCAATCCAATTTATGTTTTAGTTCAGATTCAAATTTAAAATATAATTCAAAATTTCATAAGATTTTTGATAGATAATGAAATAATGTTGATCATCAATTTTTTAGTTTAATTCACTTTACTTATCAACTTGAATATGTTTAAGTCTACCTAGTCACAAAAATATTTTCAAAAATTTTTCCGTAAAATATCCAAGAAATTTTCCGAATTTTATGAATAAACTTTCATGGAGTGTAAGTTTGAGGTTCAGCATTTACACAGATCCTTAGTTTGAAGTTCCCAAAGTTCAAAAAATACTGTCGGTTATGATTGATTTGCGTTTCCTCAGAATAAATGCTATTTTCAAAATTTCTAACATTTATCCAATTTTTTTTAAACTCAAGGGACCTACAGTTTTACGCCGGTTCCGAACGGCTAATGGGCTTGAATCTTAGTCATTACCCAACAACATATCAAATTTTTGAACCACTAAATTCCATACATATACAACACCCAAGAGCAGGGTGAGACTCGAACCCACGATACTCGGTTTACAAGCGATAACACCTTATCGCTGGGCTACCGAGGCCTCTCATTTACCCAATAGATAAATAAGATCGATTAATCGAATTTTATGTAAATTAAATTAATTTTTTGTTTCAGATTCAAGATGACTCCGTAAGTAGAAATAATAATTATTTATTTTGTAATCCATCATAATGAATTCAGCAGTTCACCCTAATTTATTCTATTATATCGGTTAAATCTAAATTTACATTCAATATCCCCACAAATTTCATATAGTAATTTGACCAACACAAGAATAAGTACTTCCTACAGATGAATGAATTTCAACACCGTTTTTATTGTTTATTTCAAAAAAAAAGTGGTTCCCAAATTTAGCCATTTTGTTTCTCTATAAAGATATTTTCTTTAATGTTGATGATTTCTGAATTTTCTCTTTTCAGGAATCAGGAAATCCTGTCCCACTGATACAATACGACGAGCCACGAGTAAGTTGTAACTTACTTATAAAATTAATGTCAAACAACATTTATTGTTTTTGATCGCCAGTATTGAAATTACATGTATGAAACATTTTTCTTTCTAAATATTTTCATATATTCGTATATACTTACATACGTTATTCAAAATGAGAAGTATGTTGCAAAAGAATAATAACTCATTTATTAATTTTCAAAATTCTAATTAATAATTCAAGTTTTTTCATTCAACCTCAACCATACTGAAATATCTTCTCTTATCTCTTCAACATAGCTTGCCAGATAACTTCTAAAAGTATACAGTAAGTTCATAATTTCGATATAATGTCTGCTTGTTGAAGTAACTACTGCATTTCATGGAACTTCATATATTCGAAGATATTTTAAAAAGGAAACGTTTGTTGATATAAATACCAACAGACGTTTTCTTCAATCTACATTTCCTAAAGTATATAGGTATGATCGTTTCACACTCTTGTATATATTTAGGGTCAACCTCGTGGAAACATTTTGTCGGACCTTTTCAACAAAGCAGGCCAACTAACATCGAAAACAGTAGAAGGGGTAGGAAATATTGCTCAAGGTGCACTTCAAGGAACAGCCTCCTTTGGTCAAGGTGTCGTAAATGGTGCGCAAAAGGGTATCAGTAGTGCTCTCGAAAACACTGGTGACGTTGCTGCTAAATTCACGAACGGCGTGCAAAACGAAGTAGGCGACTGGTGGAACACTTTGGGCTAGAAGAAGATCGTATATTATAATGAAATTCATATTTTAAACTCTTGATTAAATAAATTTTTTCATTCCAATAAGTTTTTGACTGAATTCGTATATTCGATATGAGTACTTTCTGTTAAGGAAATATTGATTGGCATACAGTTACACAATTAATTTTTGCTTAACTATTGTAGTTACAGTAAATTTATTTCGGCTTTAATGCCCAATCTCAAAGCTTACACAATAATTATTGTATTTCGTTAGGTGGAGAACCTCTGAGATTACCCTCGTATAATTTCAGTGTGCTAATCCTTACACAACACATTGCTCCTTATATTTATGATGAAGTTCTTATTTCTGAGCAATATTTACAAATCTTCTAACTCAAGATGAGATTATTCTAGACCAGTTACTTTTACTTGGTAACCTTGGTAACGGTACCTTGAATTTCTTAGATGTTGAGATTGCTAGGAATTTGAATTCTCTTACTTTCACCATTTATAGAAAACCAACCTTCACAGATACTTTAATTCACAGAGACATTAACCAACACATTAAAATAAAACGATTCCATTATCGAAAACAAATTTTCAAACTGAAGTTAATACAATTAAATTATTAGCCATCAATAATGAGAGTCTTATCGACAAGCTCATTGAGAAAAACGAATAAAGTATCTGTTGCATTCAATATACCCCACGCAAACTATTAATGAAAAACAAAAATACTTCCCAATAAATTATGTGCCTAATTTGAGTAGCAAAATTTGTAACAGACTATCGAAAAATAACGTTAAAACAATTTGTACAAATAAAAGAAACTTGAAGTTATTCTTGGTCAATAATGAAGAAAACTCTAACATCGGAGAAAACAGTGGTGTTTACAAAATATTTTGCGACGAATATCCTGCTTATATATATATATATATATATATATATATATATATATATATATATATATATATATATATATAAATATAAGAAAGGAGAAGTCTTTGCTGACCAGTTAGGATAAAGCTAGGAGAAAACTCGTTGGGTACGCAGCATGCAGGAAGTATACTCTTATAACACTTTTTCCAATATTTCGACAATGTTTATTGTCATCATCAGGGAATGCTACAAAATTATTACAAAGTGAACTAGGACAGATAGTGGAAAAACAACAATTAACTTACAGTGTCCATGAGATTGTATGCATAGATCTTAAAACAAATTTAATCTTGACGTTAACAACAAAAGTGCACATGTTCAGAACAAAGTCAGTGAGAGTAACTTATAAATGCCATCATCACCAAATTTGAACAATTAAAGGCAGAAACAAACAGTCACATTAAAATTCAAATTATTATAAAATTATTATTAAACACTACATCATACCGGAATCACATCGTCGGCATGGAAAGAGAAATGAAATTTAAAAAAAATATATAACTAAAAAGTGAAAAGAGCAAGAGAATTCGGTCCTTAGCGTGGTTCACCTTTTCTATGTTCTCACTTTAGCCTCACTTTTTAGATATATATTTTTTTTAAATTTCATTTCACTTTCCATGCCGACGATGTGATTCCGGTATGATGTAGTGTTTAATAATAATTTTATAATAATTTGAATTTTAATGTTACTGTTTGTTTCTGCCTTTAATTGTTCAAATTTGGTGATGGTGGCATTTATAAGTTACTCTCACTGACTTTGTTCTGAACATGTGCACTTTTGTTGTTAACGTCAAGATTAAATTTGTTTTAAGATCTATGCAAACAATCTCATGGACACTGTAAGTTAATTGTTGTTTTTCCACTATCTGTCCTAGTTCACTTTGTAATAATTTTGTAGCATTCCCTGATGATGACAATAAACATTGTCGAAATATTGGAAAAAGTGTTATAAGAGTATACTTCCTGCATGCTGCGTACCCAACGAGATTTCTCATAGCTTTATATATATATATATATATATATATATATATATATATATATATATATATATATATATATATATATATATTTATTTATCTATTTTTAACAAAATTTTTTTATAGAAACTGTAAATTATCAACAAAGTATATCATTTAAACTTAAATGTATTGTAATAGATATATATATATATATATATATATATATATATATATATATATATATATATATATATATATATATATATATATATATATATATATATATATACATATATAGATATATATATATATATAATTATTATTTTATATTAATCCCTAGAAATTGAATAACTCAAATAACAACTGTTTATATTTCTTTGAAAATTGGTAACTCATCAAAGCATTTCTTTTGTTGTGGTTGTTTTATAAAGTATATGTGATGATTCAAATAAAATTATTTAAAAACTGAATCTGATGAAATTGTCATTCAGTATTTCGTATCTATTTTATCTTTTATAATTTTCATCAAATTATGAATCAATAATATTAATAAAATTTCTGATTCATCAATTTCTAAAATTTCAGTTTTTTCCATAGTGTATTACTAATTTTTTTTTTCATATATTATGCTGCCGTTCTTTCCACTCAATTTTCAGAAGTCGATCCATTATATGCTCAATAACAAGTTATCACAAATATTCAATATTAATATTTCCATTTCTAAATGTTTCAAGTGAAAATTTGGGATAATTCTGTTTTATTTTTTTATGATTATTTTTTGACGTTTCTTAAAACCAATGAAATGCTTCATTATTTGTCAAAAGAGTATGTTTTAACCAATGATGTCATTATTATAGTGGGAATAAGTCTTTTGTGATTATTCTCGGGAATAATCACTGTAGCTTTTATAAAATGGATGAAAATCATCGGTTTAGTACCTTTTCTGATGCAGAAATAACCAAAAATATTTTAGAAACTACTTCGAAAAACAATCTAATAAGTAATCAGTCTATATGGAGACAATTTAAGACCTTCACCAAAGAAAGAAATTATATTCTGGATCAATCTACTACAACAGCTACTCTGGCATTGATTTTGAAAGATTGGGCTTAGAACCTGAAAAGAAAGGACGGAAATGATTATAAAGAAGCAGTAATAAAGACAATGTGGAATAAAACGGCAAAATTAGTTCAAGAACTTTACTTTAATAAGTATAACAGGTCATTTGATCCTTTCAATGATATAGAATTCAAAAATGCTCGAGATGCAAGAGATGCAAAAAGAAAAATTTTACAAAAACATCCTGAAAAGCACAAACAAAATTCGGTGGCACTTTCTAATACAGAATTGTTGAATCAAAAAATAATCTAGTCAAATATAACTCGCGAGTTCGATAAATTATAGAAAATAATTTGATAGATTTTGTTCAAACTTGTTGCCATTTGGAAATAGCCACTCGAGCCCTCTGGGCTCTCGTGACTATTGCCTGGCAACAAGTTTTGAAAAAATCTGTCAAAATATTTACAATTTATTCTCACTCTCTTGTTATATTATTACTGATAATACATACATACCTCAATCTCGTATAACATAAAAATTACTCAAAGAACAGAATATCAGTTTCAGTTATTGAATAACAGTTAAAAATAATTCAGATGTTCACAATAACGTATTCGTTTTCTTGATGTTGAGAACATCAATAAATCTAAGGTACTCGCGCCAAAGATGGCTCTGTTCCTAAGATAGCCCACTTTCAAAATTTCATAGTTATAACTGTTCAAATTTCGAGCCCATGTTCGGTTAGTACCATAGACATAACTGCAAGTTCATATCGAATGGTGGAAGATGCCATCTTGGCATCAGTGGACAGTTTGTCAGTCACGTGGCAAACAACTTACAATAGCAAACTTTTTAGTGTTTCTTTGAAAAAAAAAAACTGTTTTCGGATTTCTTTAAAAAAAAAAGTTACTTAGTTTCAAGGGTATTCGAATGCAGTTAAGTGATGTGTATACTTTTCGTTCATTTAAATTTTATAGAAATAATCCTCGCTGCCGAGAAAAGTGCCTATGAAGGCACTCGGGCACCACTCGGGCTCCCTAGATGGCCCGATGGGATGTAGAAGAATTTTCATGTCCAGAATGCATCTCAAGGCGTACAAGACTTTGATTTGTTTGTTTATTGCCTGCAATACATAAGTACAAGTAATTATAGTTAGTCATTTTCGTTCCTATTTCACTGTTTTTTTTTCTATACCCCCACTAAATTTATATTAAAAAAAAGTTCCTAATTCTAGAACTAAATTTATATTAAAAAAAAGTTCCTTATTCTAAGATTATTTTTTGTTCAAGTTGAAACAAATTTAGAACAATCGGAGGAAAAATATTGTTTTTATATTTTTGAAAGAGTTTTTCTGTTTTTTTGATAAATTCAGTTTTGTTAAGCCTAAGATGGCCCACCGTCCAATTATGACCAAAAATAATTTTGTAAGAGACTGATTACGTAAGGAACTCATATTATAAGTTAATTTAATGTATAGATATAAAGAATAAAGTATAAACTTTAAAATAAAACACACTTGGCTTATGTTTCACTATATAAAAATATTTAGATACTGTATTTAGCAGTAACGAATAGTCGACATGTTTCGAGTTATGAACTCATTATCAAGACTGGCTACAGGAGAGGATTACATCTTATTTTATAAAGCAGACAAAAGCAAAGGTGATACCTGAAAATCAATTTGTTCATTTACAAGGGGTAACTGACTATTATGGGCGGATATAATTTTTGTTTCGGTAGCGTTTAAAAATTACCTGTTTAAAATCGGGCAATGATAAGTGCCTATATTCCTAAAAAAGCCCACATCAAAGGTTTTTAAAAAGTATTATTTTCTTTAAGAAATTTGATCTCACTTGTTGATTTTCAAGTTGATTTTCTTATCAAATAAATAAAGAATATTTTAATAAAGTTTGATTTCAAAAAGTTTTTCTTATTTTTGATTAATTGAAGTTTTGCAAAAAATGGGCCTTACAAGGCGCAGGGACCTTATTCATGAACAAAATTCCAAATAACCGATAATGCTATGAAAGCACCAGGAAAAAAGTATGTTTCATGTTTTTGTGATTATACATAGGTACCTACCTCAATCTCATATAACATAAAAGTTACCCAAAGAACAGAATATCAGTTCCAGTTATTGAATCACAGTTAAAAATAATTCAGATGTTCATAATAAAGTATTCAAGTTCTTGATGTTAAGAACATCAATGAATCTATTCATGAACAAAATTCCAAGTAAGTGATAATGTTATGAACAAACCAGGAAAAAGTATGTCTAGCTTTAACTTTATCATACATAAAATAAAAGGAAACTCAAATTCAAAAATGTTCATGGGTTCCTGCTATTATCGATAACTGATATTCGTCCAAGATTAAGGATATAAGAAGGAAAAAGTAAGATTCTATATGAGATATATAAAACTGTAAAAATTGAAAATTAGAAATAGTTTTTAACGGGAGTTCTACACATTAAAACATGAATTTATTCATTTTAGTTGTTGCCCTCTTCGTGGCTTCTGTTAATTCAAGGAACACCTGTGTTGACTGGGTAAGATTTAGCTCACTTGAAAGTTTGACTGACGTATATTGCACACTGGTTTGAAAATCTCTGTCATTATTAGAAAATTTCGCAATGATTTTCGATAAATTTCGATAAATTTTCTGCTAACCAAACGCAGATGTTGATGACATTGATTTTGAAGGTTATTTGATATAAATATAATGAGCAATGATGTTATATACTTGTTTATATGAATCTATAATTATAATCGAATTTTTATCGCCAAAAAGAATTGAGTCCCATCTTCAACAATAGGTACTTCACAAAGAGGAATGAATATTCATCTATAACGTTCATTCAAAATGATTCTATGACTTGGTTCTCACCAAAACTTGTCCTTTAAAATGTTTATCTGGAATTCGAGAAATTATTTGTACCATCTGATTCGTTGGAAAATTTGTTAGTGCAACCTCTCAATTTTCATAATAATTTCTGAATATAAGAGTTCAATATCTGAGTAAATCTATTACATTCATTCAGAATGATTCCATGACTTGGTTATCACCAAAACTTGACGTTTGAAAGAGATTATTAATTATTAATATTCATTTTATATATATATATATATATATATATATATATATATATATATATATATATATATATATATTTATATATATATATATTTGTTTGAACTGTTGTTGCCTGTGAACTATTTTTAACTTTTTGATAATTATTAGCAATAACAGGCTTGGTGAATCTCAAAAAACTCGATTTTATTAAAAAGTTGACGTTTCGCCACGACATTCGTGGCTTTTTCAAAACTTTTGAAATATTGAAATTTCTTTGACATTTATTGATTTGAAAAAATTTGAATAAATAAAAAAGACTACTATGTTTCATCAAAATTTTTTTCGGCTGTGGCGGTTCTCTGTTATTTATAACGTGCTATTCAGTCCAATATTAACATTCAAATCTGTTATTATTAGATGGTCAGGGAAACCACAGAAACCTTTACCCACGTAATGTTCGAAATAGGTTCAAATTATTATGATTTTGAAAAGTCAAAAAATAGGGTACTATTTATCTTTTTTTCAAATATTTTTTTACGGCTGTGGCCGTCTTCAGTAAGTTACTAATTACGTGCTATTTATTCCAATATCAAACAGTCAGGTCTGTTTGATATTGATCTGAATTATAACTTTTTTTAGAAAAATTGAAAATTCTAGATATCTAGATTTTGTCGAAGAAGATGAGTTGTTATGGTTAGAGTTTGTTTGTTGAATTATTTTGTCTTGATTTACATTGTTTCTTAGAGAAATTAAGGAATTAAATCTCTGCGAATTAAATATATCTGCGTATAATGAACTTAAATAGTTTATATCTGTTCTATCATTTATGACTTTATTTAAATTTTTTTTTAATATGTAACATTTCTTAAATTTCTCTGCATTTTTGATCTTTCTCTATTTTCAAAATGTTTGTGCTATTAAAGTTGAAACTATGTTTCTCATTATTTTTATGTATATATATATATATATATATATATATATATATATATATATATATATACATATATACGTGTATGTGTTTGTGTATGCGACGATTCTTTTGTTTAGTGTCAGATAATATAAACTGAACTTGAACTTTCTTTTTTCCAGGTAGACAATGGAGTAGGAGTAAGTTAATTTTTCTTTGAAAAAACTAAGTTATATAGATATCGCATAAATTCACTCATATATTTCATTCACATTTTTTAAGGCTTGTTATCTTATTTCAGACAACATCCCCATCAGGGAAGACAGTGAATCCAACATCGGTAAGTCATATAAATATAAATATATATATATATATATATATATATATATATATATATATATATATATATATATATATATATATGTATATTATATATATATATATATATATATATATATATATATATATATATATATATATATATATATATATATATATATATATATATATATATATATAGTATATATATATATATAAATATATATATATATATATATATATATATTTTCTCCAGCAATATTTTATCGAAACTATACGATGGAAACATACTAAAACCCATAGTATCTATTGGACAGCTAAACTCAAAATATATAAATCACAGCTATCAGATTAATTTCAAGAGCCTTCGTATTGCTGCTCAAATGTGGTATGTATATGTCTTTGTATATGTATATGTATATGTTTATATATATAATTATATCTATATATATATAATATATATATATATATATATATATATATATATATATATATAGTATATATATATATATATATATATATATATATTTTCTCCAGCAATATTTTATCGAAACTATACGATGGAAACATACTAAAACCCCTAGTGTCTATTGGACAGCTAAACTCAAAAATATATAAATCACAGGTATCAGATTAATTTCAAGAGCCTTCGTATTGCTGCTAACATGGGGTATGTATATGTATATGTATATATATATATATATATATATATATATATATATATATAATATATATATAATATATATATATATATATATATATATATATATATATATATATATATATATAATATATATATATATATATATATATATATTTTTTTTTTTTTTTCTCCAGCAATATTTTATCGAAACTATACGATGGAAACATACTAAAACCCCTAGTGTCTATTGGACAGCTAAACTCAAAATATATAAATCACAGCTATCAGATTAATTTCAAGAGCCTTCGTATTGCTGCTAACATGGGATTTAGTTCTAACTTCAATACTGAGCATAATATTCTGCAATAATCTTTATTACAATAAACGTGCACAACTTGAAGTTTGTATTTTTAGAAGAAACCGTTTTTGCAGAATGTAATTCAAGTAACTCAAATTAGTAGGAGGGATTAAAGGAAAGCACAAACAACATAAAAAATACATCGAAGAATTACAGCAGAATAAATTTGGGAATCAATTTCTTTTCAATTCATGATATTATTTCAGAGAGTAAAGCATAGTATTTTTCGTGAAAATTCAATTCTCAATCAATTTCTATATTCAGGGTCAATACCAAATTTTTCCAATTGAAAACAGTTTAAATATTTCATTTTCTTTCAGGGTTCCTCATCGGGTGGTGAAGGTTTCTTATCGCAGCTTATCCGCAAGGGTACTGGCGCATTAGTAGCAACTGAAAATGCGAAAAGCCGAATTCTCAATCACATGATTCAAGCACCTGCATCCATTGCTCAAGGACTTGTGTCTGGAGCATCACAAGGAATTTCCGGCATCGCCCAAAATACGGGAAATGCAGCAGCCAATTTCGCCGATAACGGAGAATCTTCTCTTAAGAATATATGGAGCAGCTTTTAAAGCAGATATAATTATAATACTTGATGAATTGAGATTGCATTTTTTTTCGTTTATCATTGTAATAAATACGAATATTATAATATGAATATCGATTCCTGGGAAATCTTCAATTGAAATTATACACTTCGGTTTATATTGAACTATCCATAACTCAGTTTTTTATTTCATACTGATCGATGAAAAATCAATGAGAGAAAAACTAAATATTTAATAAATTAAATCAAATTACCACATGGTGATTGCGAGTAGGGCTGTTTTACTAAAAATAGAACTGAATCTTGAGTTGAACTACGTTGATTATGAATTTTTAAATATTCACTGAAAATTATTTCGACAACTTGAAGAATACATTATGGTTTGTTAAAAAAATCGGATTATGTGTCGAATAATCATGCTTTAGT
>JARQZK010003636.1:310000-337500 GCA_030704885.1 Cynegetis impunctata
ATATATATATATATATATATATATATATATATATATATATATATATATACAGGGTGTCCCGTAAATAACACGCCAGAGTGACACTGGAGGTAGATTGGCTTCAGGTCAATCAGATAACATCAACATGACCTTAGTAAAAGCTTTCTGGTTTTCGAGATATTGCCACTTTTATGTTTTCTTCAAAATCTATACTTTGTGGTCATTTTCTCGCCTGTTTTGAATAAAAATAAGTTCTAACTCATGGTTTTTTTTTCTTGTGCTATCATCAATATATGGTTGAGACAATCGACCTATCATTTCACTAAAAACTGGCTCGCTAACCTCAAAAAAAAATTTAATTGTTTCAATTTAATTTAAATCCGAAAACCTTAAGTAAAGTTTGACTATTTACTGTGAAAAAATATTGTACCGGACAGAATCAGCAAATGATCTTAAAAACTAACCTATTTAATGCTCTTTCGAAAGCGGTATAACATTTGTGGTTTTTTTCTTTCAAGAGTCTAAAAATTCCAATTTTTGTCATTGAAGTCGTGCTACTTGCGAAATACACTGCGCCGCAAATTTAACGTATAGCTGATGATCTAATGATATAAGATGATCAAAAAAAATGAATAAACTTATTGTATAGGGTGTTTGAATAGCGACCTGTTTTCTTCGTCCAAGTTAACATCCTTCTGCGGGCAATATCGGGTAGCTCAGACTTGTAGTATGGAGAGATATACAAAACCAAATAAACAAAGTTTCTACTTGTAAAGAAATTTTGAATACACAGCCTTCTTCGCAAATTAACAAACAAGTTTTAGAAAATTTCGTTTGAAAAGTGTGAGAATTATAAAAACATGAATATCTTTCGAGTGGCTCAAGATAAACAGACAATTGAAGAAACAAATTACTCAGAAGTCATGCGATTATTATACCGTCTATTTTTTTTCTGCCTGAGCTACCCGATATTGCCCGCAGAAAGATGTAAACTTGGACGAAGAAAACAGATCGCTATTCAAACACCCTGTACAATAAGTTTATTCATTTTTTTTTGATCATCTTATAACTACTTGCTTTTTCTCAAAGAACGGAGCTAACAATTGGTGAAAAATTTATTCATATCGGATCACCGCCTGAGAAAATATTCAGTCAAAAACTTAGGACATATTTTAAGCTATGCGTTAAATTTGCGGCGCAGTGTATTTCGTAAAGCTAGCACGACTTCAATGACAAAAATTGGAATTTTTAGACTTTTGAAAGAAAAAAGCCACAAATGTTTATACCGATTTCGAAAGAGCATTGAATAGGCTAGTTTTTAAGATCATTTGTTGATTCTGTCTCGGTTCAATCTTTTTCCACAGTAAATAGTCAAACTTTACTTAAGGCTTTCGGATTTAAATTAAATTGAAACAACTTGATTTTTTTTGAGGTTTAAAGAAGCTAGTTTTTAATGAAATGATAGGTCGATTGTCTCAACCATATATTGGATGATAGCACAAGAAAAAAAACCATGAGTTAGAACTTATTTATATTCAAAACAGGCGAGAAAATGACCAAAAATCCCCCCACCCCCCCCCCCCCCCACCCCCCCCCCCCCCCACCCCCCCCCCCCCCCACCCCCCCCCCCCCCCACCCCCCCCCCCCCCCACCCCCCCCCCCCAACGTTAAAACAATTTGTACAAATAAAAGAAACTTGAAGTCACTCTTGGTCAATAATAAAGAAAAATCTAACATCGGAGAAAACAGTGGTATTTACAAAATATTTTGCGACGAATGTCCTGCTTTCTATATTGGACAGACAGGAAGGAATATAAATATTCGTGTTGAAGAACATAAAAAGTCAATTTTACAAAACAAAAATACCACTGGCTTCTCTGAACATTGTATAAAATTCAATCACTTCCTGGATTTCAATAAAACCAAATTGTTACATTCAGGTAACAAGGGTAAACGTCTTGACCTTCTCGAAATTATCGAAATAAGTTCCGCCCATAATAGTCAATTACCCCTTGTAAACGAACAAATTGATTTTCAGGTATCACCTTTGCTTTTGTCTGTTTTATAAATTACGATGCAATACTCTCCTGTTGTCCAACCAAGCTAGTTAGTCGAGTATGTTAGGTACGCTGGCTAGTATTTGGGAGGTCTCGGGTTCAAACCCCGGGCCGACTGGTCTGCCATGAGTTTTTCTCAGAGGTTTCCTCATGGTAATGTAAGTCACTGCTTGCAAACTTATAAGGCGAATGCTGGGCCAGTATTAATCCTCTGAACCCTACCCACACTTCCTATGTTCCATAAATATCCCGTCTCACCTATCCTTAATGCACTTGTACATACAAGTGTATCCTCTGATCTGGCTGAAGGAGTTAATCCCAAACTCAAGCTGCCCGCCTCCCTGACACATACTTCAGGGAGGAATGAAACACGTGTGTTTCCTTTCCTTTTTTCTCCTGTTGTCAGTCTTGATAATGAGTTCATAGCTCGAAACATGTCGACTTTTTATTACTGCTAAGTACAGTATCGAAAGATTTTTTATATTGTGAAACATAAGCCAAGTGTTTTTATTTTAAAGTTTATACTTTATTCTTTATGATGTTTCACCAAGTGATGTGCGAGAATTCAATCTCAGTTATATATATATATTTATATATATATATATATATATATATATATATATATATATATATATATATATATAACATATTTCATTGCACCTCAAATTGAAGTTCGTCTTCCTAAACATATTACTAACGAAATATATTTCATCAGTAAACAAAAAAAATTAATTGGAGTGAATTTTTCCTCTCTATATTTTCTCTTCCATCATTTAATTAAAGATTTCAATATTCTCTGCCATAAGCATAATGCCCATATTTATGCAGCTAGAAAAATTCTTTCTTTTTTCAGCGTCGCCAACTCATGAACTTCGGCAAGGCTGCCAGTAGAGTTGGAAATATGATGGGGACTCACGCCACTAAGATAACTGCGGCATTGGATAAAGTTTGTGAAGTTATAAAGACGCTTATTCCCCTATTAGCAGCAATCTGCCACGTGGGACAATTTAGTTTCTGTGCTGCAACAAATAGTGCGCCAACTGATCTTTCAGCTGCAATTTCTCCGGCAATGCTAAAAGAGTTGGACCGATAAAAAACGAAATATTATTTATATGAATAATTGATATAATTGTAATATAATTAAAAGTGGTGATATCTTGATTCTACAAAAAATTATTTCCGCATTTGAAAGAAAGAGTAATGTAGAGTAAGAAATAAGAAAAAAGAATTTTTAATCAAAGATTTATTTATACTAAAATCAATATTAAACCATACAAAATGTGTCTATCTTGAAAGTTGTCATGTAAAAATTTAAAATAGTTGGTTAGAGATATAACAAAATTTAAAACTTACATGTTTTAATGAAATTGACAATTTTATAGTGGACGTAAATAATTAGTGAAATTATTCTTTATACAGAAAGTTAATATAAGTTTGCATTTAAAATATGAACCTACGAAATAAGATTTTCGTTATTGAATACTGCAAATAGACACAAGTGTGTCTATTTTTATAGTTTTCATTTTGAAAATGTTGTAAAAGTTAAATCGTACAGGTTCTAATGAAGTTATCAATTTGTAGTGAAATGTGCACATGGATAATTGGTACATATATTCTATAAAAAAAGGGTGCTTATCTTAATGAGGTTTTCATTTAAAATATGAACCTTCCAATATGATCGATGAACAAGATATTAATTTCGAAAATTTAAAAAATATATACATACAAAATATTATACATAAGTGTAATAAGAAATAGTTGATGGAATCCGTCGTTACAACGTGATTATTTAACATGATGAACAAAAACAAAACTCGAATTTACTACGTTTATTATCACAAAAATATAACACTGCGATTGCAATTTCGGTCACTAGACCATCATCGGGCAGATTGAGTTAAGAACTGAATACATAATTATAGATTTGCTCTTACGGGTGGGAAAGAATTATTGCAGGTACCTAAATAGAAAAGAGGAACACATTTCAAGAAGGGCTAATAGAAATGGATTTTCTAAATTGGTACAATAAAATGTTCTTAAAAAAATTATTATTGTTTGAATACACTAAATATAGGAAAATATATCAAGTCAATCTGGTCATTCAGTAATAGCCCAGTCAACGAAGACCCGAAAACATGAAACCTGGAAAAAAATTAGCGTAAGGCTGAATTTTTCCCCATCGATAAACCACTACTAGAGGATCATTTTTACAAAAGTCCCCTAAAATCCCCCTGGAGCTTCACCCCCTACCCCCTCTCAAAGAATGAAAATGACAATAACTGCGGAAAGCCCTAAATCTACGATAATAATAATCGGATCAAGTTGAATTTTTTGTTGTTGTGTTTGTTATAACATGAGCTACAATAATGGTCCCCTTCAATTTTACGTTAAACCTAATAGATTTCTCATAAATGAATGTGAATGCGCGACAAAAACAATTTTTTAACTCTAACACTTTATATTTTTGCGTATAAGTTTTTAAATGTCACATTACAGGGAAAAACCTCGAATGAAAATTGTAGATTATTTAATTGTGAATTTAACTATGTCAAGGTGTGTTTCTTTACGTGCGTGGTGGTGCACTAGAGGGGAGGCATTAACACACTTCTGCTGCGATCTCGGTCGGCCGACTAAGACAGGCGGCGGGAAACTGGCAAAATGGCTGGCATGGAACATTATATTTATAGCAACTCTCTCTTTCGTAGTTACCCAACTGACTTTGACAGTAGCTTAAGTCTGTTGAAGGAAAGAGTGATTTTCTTTATTTTGTTGAAAGTGTTAGTTTTAACGACTGTTTTGAGAATTGTAAGTTTTGTTTGTTAAAAATGGACAATAATTCTAGTTTGGTTTTGCATTTTTTGTGAAAACGAGTTGGGAGGCGATACAGTTGTTGTCGAGAAGGGACTAAAATCCATTAAGGAAGCGAGTTCACTATTAAATGATGGACTCTATGAAAAGATTACTGGAAAAACGAAAATTACTGTCCAGGCAAAAATACACTCGTCCAACCAGTATTCGAGCTGCTGTGATGAAAAAAGAACTTGAGGCTTCCACTTCTTTTGTTCTGGGAAGTTTGAAAGAAACCTTCGATTTCAAAAATGATTGTTTTTTTGTGAGAAACAAGCTACGGTTTACTCTAAATCTCCCCATTATCGCCGAAAACCTGTCCATTTTGTGTCTTCTTCAGAAATAACAGAAAACATACTTAAAAAATGTGATGAACGAGATGATAATTGGGGGAAAAGAGTCAAATGTAAGCTTCTTAACGTTACAGACCTACCGAGAACGAAGAGCAGAACAGGAGTGCATCAAAACACTCATCTTGCGATATCGCGTTCGAACAAAACACTATTTGTGTTACATCGAAAGAAGAATTTTTGGGAAATAAGAATAATAAAAAGAACTTGTTGCTTGCTCTGGTATAACAACTTCAAATACACGGTCTTAGAGTAATAACAGCAGAAGAAGATGCAGATTTAGATATTTTGATGACAGCTATAGAACAAATGAACACTGATTCTAGTGTTGTAGTTTTGGGGTCAGATACAGATATATTAATATTGTTAATTGCGCTGGCTCCTGAAGAGAAAAAGATATATTTTCGAAAAGAGAAAGGGGGTGCTATATCTTCAACGATTCATTACAAGATAGAGTGATGCTGTTAAAGCTGTCACCTTGTGGTAAACAGCTGCCAGTTTTGCCATTATGAGACACGGCAGATCCATAGATGGTGGATAATGGAACGTCAATCAAATAAAATGGTTAGGGAATTCCTTGCTCCCGAATCAAAATTGGCATAAGCAATAGATGACTTCATATTTCGTATATTTTAATACACTACGACTTGATCCGATTATTAGTATCGTAGATTTAGGGCTTTCCGCAGTTATTGTCATTTTCATTCTTTGAGAGGGGGTAGGGGGTGAAGCTCCAGGGGCATTTTAGGGGACTTTTGTAAAAATGATCCTCTAGTAGTGGTTTATCGATGGGGAAAAATTCAGCCTTACGCTAATTTTTTTCCCATCAAAACCTTTATTGACTGTGCTATAAGATATCATTTGCATTATGATTGAGTTTAAAATTTCTAGTGATTCTAAGTAAGTAAGTTTGGTTCCTTTCGGTAAGTTGTGCATAATTTGAAAGTTATCTATTTGTGGAAACGGGTGGTGGTTTTCACGGGAATGATTTGAAAACGTTGAATCAGTTTTATTTTTCAAAAAAGATTGTTGGTGTTCTTTAAATTTTGTCTTTAACGATCGACCAGTCTGACCTATATACACTCCTCTATACACAGGACGAAACAACTTATAAACTCCAGAACTTTCAAATTTTGAAGTGATATCTTTGGCATCGAATAAAAATCCTGAGAGTTTTGTCTTAGGTTTGAAAGCAATTTTAATATTACATTTAGGTATGACATTAGCAACTTTTTTTCTCCTATATTAAGTGTATTTAAGCAATAATGATTTTTCTAAGAACATTTTATTGTACCATTTTGGGAAATCCACTTCTATTAGCCCTTCTTGAAATGTGTTCATCTTGTCTATTTAGGTACCTGCAATAATTCTTTCCCACCCGTAAACGCAACTCTATAATTATATATTCAGTTCTTAACTCAATCTGCCCGATGATGGTTTAGTGACTGAAATTGCAATCGCAGTGTTATATTTTTCAAAGTATTTTTGTGATAATAAACGTAGTAAATTGAAGATTTGTTTTTGTTCATTATGATAAGAAATCAAAAAAAAATAGTTTTCCAAGATTTATATAAATAATCAATATAGTATGACACAAAATATGTCTATTTTGACAGTGTAAAACTTTTTTGGAATCATCAGAAAAACTTAAAATCTTGCATGTTTTAATAAAGTTACCAATGTTGTAGTGAACAACGAATACGAAATAGGTATTCCTTATATTCAAACAACACCTCTGACCGAAATGCATTAGTACAAGGTATAGGAAATACACCTAGCATCCCCTGTTTATGACACATCATCAGCACCAGGCGTGTTAATCAGGCAAGTGCCCCGGCACCGATCTGAATACTGATGTAGTCCAATCTGCATAACTGCTGTCTAATAGCTCCTCTCCAGGACCAGTTTGCACACTTCGCAGTGCTGATATTATTACGACGCCACACATTATGGCAGTTTTACTTGATTATCTTCCCGGTCATGTTTCACCGGGACAGCCACTAGAAGGAATATCTAGTTGCTCTGAGACGGTTCCATTTTATTGCCCTTGTTTTGTACACTATCCATTTGGCGAATTACGCATTCTTTATGTGCGTTCTACTGATGTGTTTCTATGAATTAATGTTCCTCTGACTATTTCTAATTTCATACTATATTCTCTTAATTTAGACGTCTACAGCAATTTGATATATATATATATATATATATATATATATATATATATATATATATATATATATATATATATATATATATATATATAAATATATATATATACGAGATATATGAATATATATATATATATATATATATAAGGAAATTTTTTTTTTAATCGACTATTTTATTGAATTTATAAAAAAAAAGTTTATTGGGAGAGGGGTCAGATACCAAAATTTATATCCTTAGTCTTTATTTCTCGATATTTCGTCCGTTTTTTGTGGACTTTTTCAAGAGATAGACATGGAATGTGGTCAAGATTTGAAATTAAGCAACATTATAAATAATAACAACACGAACTACAGAGAGAAACATTCAGCTAGTATGAATAGGTATATATATATATATATATATATATATATATATATATATATATATATAAATTTTTATATATATATATATATATATATATATATATATATATATATATATATATATATATATATATATAGGCCTGCCATATTTTTAGTGGGTGAAACCGGGACACATTAATAAGGAAACCCCCAGTAAAGCAGGGAGAATTTTTGCTACTTAAAAATATATATTTTTTCCTTTTTAATGATAATTTTTAAAGAGAAAGAAGCATTATTTAAATGAGAATATTTAATTAAACAATTACAAGTCTTTCATTTTTTCTACAAAAACTATTATTTTTTGTTGTCAAACTAAATAAACAATTAATTAATAACTTGAAAATGTCAATGTTTGCTTTCAAAACAGAGCGCTCACGTCTCTGTCCGATAAAGTGATATTGTACACCTCTCCACTAGATAGCGCCCGACCTTCTCATAGGCCTGTTTTTATAATTAAACTTCTTATAGCCACTAATTATTACTTTTATATGTTACACGTTTTCCGGGACAAGAGCAAGATACCGGGACGTATGACTAGCCTATATATATATTTATATATATATATATATATATATATATATATATATATATATATATATATATATATATATATATATATATATATATATATAATATATATATATATATATATATATATATGTATATATATATATATATATATATATATATATATATATATATATATATATATATATATATATGTATATATATATATATATATATATATATATATAAATCTATATATGTATATAGATAGGAATTTCGCCTATGCTGTATTCTTCTTATTTATCTTTTATAAGCAATAAGAGGCAATTGATTTTTGTTTGAATAATTATTTAATTGGTATGATTCGACTCAGGAAATTCGTTATTTCAAAACTTATAACGATACATAAACTCATGAATAAAATTATTTTTCAACCATGAATAACATGTCATTAATATCATGTCATCCTTCGTCCAAATTCAAATTCAATTTCCTTTATTCTAAAATTTCACTTAGAAAGTCTTAAAAATTATATGAGCATCATTTATTACATTAAATTTCATAAACATGATGTAGTATACAGGGTTATTTATATATATGATGTATATATATATATATATATATATATATATATATATATATATATATATATATATATATATATATATAAATAGTTATATTATAAAGAGATCTCTACAGTTTTTACTTTTACAAAGGTTGGCTCGAAACTTTGTCTGTCACCACCATTGCTAAGCTTGCGTGTCAAGTGTATTAGTATATGTGTACTATTGTTTTTTATTAATAAAGAATGAATTTTGAAAGCAATTCAGTAGAACTTGAGGAAAGCGATGATGAAGTCGAATAAGTATCAGCGTTTGTAAATTTTACTAAGATAGGTACTCTGAATAAATATAAAAATATGAGTATAATATGAATGTATATTTGTAGATTACGTATGATTTCGAAGCGGAGAATTGATTATGATTTTTGCAATCGAAAGGACTAATTAAAGGAAACCAATTTAAAAACATTCTAATTTTTTGTTCATACAAAAAAGGAGCGATTTCAACATAAACTTTCCCAATTTCTGCAAGATGTATTTGATTCAAGAATTAGAAATGATCTAGAAAAATCTACAACTACATACAAGACCACTATCGATGAAGTTTTTTCGAGACACTTACAAGAACTAGTATCATTATTAAGATTGACTTAACTTTCAAAATATATTATTATTTTCAATTTTATTACAATTCCTCCATGTTTGTTTTATTTAATTACTTCTTAACATTTTTTCATTAAATTACTCTCAAACTTTTTTTTTCATTTTGCCTGGAATTTAATACATAATATATTCCGAAACTGGGTATCTCACGAAATCTCTCGACGTGTGTATGTATTATGAGGCTGAAATATCTTATATTATTGTAATAGATATTTCATCGATACAGTATTCATGAGTATTATATGAGTTACTGAAATATAGTTTCAGATGAGATGATGAAAAGAAAAACAGTTAATTCTTCCACGATTGTTCCGTTCAACAAAGATGACCCCTCACATGAACACACTTTTTCTCGATAAAGGCGCCCATATAAATTATATTTTTCACGCTCCTTTGTTTCCTTCAGAACGGAAGTTCCATAGAAATAAAACTACAAAGCACCGGCGTAGTCCAAGTGTCGCTTCCTTCGATCCAATTCTTTTCTTGGCATTATATTCAAGGCATATATCCGCAATCTAGATGATCAAACGTGCGGAATAGAGACCTCAATTCAATCATCTTCTATTCTGGAAAGTTCACAGTCCGCTGCGTTATTGTATCGTCTATAAATTTTTGGAACAAATATAAGGTGATAGTTAAATTTTTGGTATTGCTGCATTTTTTTCAATTTTGGAAACTATTTATTTATTTATAACTTTGTAAAGAAACAAAAAACTAACTTTTCACAGGTTGAAATAGAAATCTATTGAGTAAACGCGTTTCGTCATAACATTGACTTCATCTCGTACTAAATTATAAAACAATCTATTTATACGAAAAATTGAATATACCAGAGGGGTTCCTAGAGAAACTAAATAACAATAACCAATTCATTCAGAGCTATTAGTAGGTACATTGAACAGTTTAAGGAGAGGAGAAGGGTTTACTTCAATCTGGTCATTAACTAGGTTTCCGGAATTTTTATATTTATTGATGTATAGGGATTCCCAACAGTTAGTTTTGTGACAAAGTTTCATATAAAACCAACAATAGTATTAGAAAATTGATTAAAAACAACAAATCAAAAATTCAGGGATGAACGTACTGGTGTTTAAAGACTCAACTGTAATGATTGTGAAAAATTCTATATATGACGTACGTATTAGAAATTTCAAAACTCGAATACACGAACACCAACGTAGCTATATTAATCAGAAAACTGACTCCAATTATGCGTACCATCTTATTCAAGAAAACCGTACCTTTAATCACAATTATCAAATATTACAATTAGAAAATAGTCTCCACATAACTGTTGGGAATCCCTGCACATCAATAAACATAAAAATTCCGGAAACCTAGTTAACGACCAGATTGAAGTAAACCCTTCTCCTCTTCTTAATCTGTTCAATGTACCTATCAATAACTGTTATATTCAATTTTTTGTATAAATAGATTGTTTTGTAATACCATAATTTAGTGAGATGAAGTCAATGTTATGACGAAACGCGTTTACTCAATAGATTTTTATTTTAACCTGTGAAAAGTTAGTTTTTTATTTCTTTATAAAGTTATGAATATGAACTTTCAGCAAGTAAATGCCAATTCAATTCAATATTTCTTTATTTATTTCTTCATTCATCTTCCTAATAAATACAATGGAAGAGTACTTTAAACCCATCAACTTGTAAAAGGGCAGTCAACATCAAATATAAAACAAACAGTGGTAGACTTTCATTACACAAATTGACTAATATCAGAATAAGAATACAAACACAAATAGCCTCACATTTATATCACATATCTTTTAAATATTCATTTAGGGTGTAACATACCTTCTCCTGGAGATACTTCTTTGGATGGTATTTCGAGGTTTTTCTTCTTAGTTCTCTGAATCTCAGACGGAACTTATTGAAAATCTTTAGGTGGTATGGTTAATGGTCAGCTAGAAAGATCCCACCCTTTGATGTTGAAAAGCAAAGTTGTTTGCATTTCTGGTGGAGAAGCCGTGGTTGAAGTTATTTCTCCAGAAAGTATCCAAGTTATCATAGATCAAGAAAGACGACAACGTTAGTAGAGACTATCTAACGAATAAACCTCTGCAGCCCTATAGGCGCCCTGCACGACACAACGCTCTTAAGGCTTGTTTCTGCTAGATGAATATCTCAGCAACATGTGGACTCTCACCCCAGAACATGATGCCATAGGTGATTATAGGTACTGTGGAAGTAGCTGAAGTATGCTACCTTTGCAAAGTGCTGACCAACAAGTTTTTCAATTAGTCTCACAGTAGATATGGCTCTGGAAGGTTTCGTCTTCATATTCTCTATATGGCATGCGAAACTAAGAGCATGCTTGAATTTTAGCCCTAGTAGCTTGGGACTGATTGTTTAATTCAAATAACTCAACTGTGTTAAGGAAGAACTACATGTATTTTGGGAGGAATTGTCTTTATTTTTCAGCTGTGAATAATAAAAGTTCAATCAACAAGTCAAACACCCAAAAACGACTATTAAAAGTTTTGAGGAAGTCGCAAATTTTGTAATGAAATGTAATCTGTTTAATAAAGTCGGTTTTCTAACTAAAATGGCCTGTTATTGCTAAGAAATAACCTAATTTATAAGTACATATAAATATATAAATACATAAACTATAAATACTTTCAAAGCTCGGTTAGATGCATATTTTGCTGTACGTGTGCACTAATGTTATATTGTATCTTTTTTTTCTTTTTGGAGTTTTATGGGGTTTCGTTACCCTCTATTCTTAACATTTGTAATAATAATAATAATAATAAATATATATATATATATATATATATATATATATATATATATATATATATATATATATATATATATATATATATATATATATATATATATATATATATATATATATATATATATATATATATATATATATATATATATATATATATATATATATATATATATATATATATATAGATATATATATATTATATATATATATATATATATATATACCTATATATATATAATCTCTTGATAATTATTAGCAATAACAGGCTGGTTGAATCTTAAAAAACTCGATTTTATTAAAGAGTTGACGTTTCACTATGATATTCGTAATTGAAATTTCTTTGACATTTATTGATGTGAAAAAATTGAAAAAATAAGGCTGCTTTGTCTTGCTAGTTATTTATTATATGCTATTCAGTCTAATATTAACATTCAAAAATGTTATAATTAGATGGTAAGGGAAACCAAAGAAACCTTTACCTACGTAATGTTTGAAAATAAAAATAATAGGGTACTATTTATCTAACAACAAAGAAATTAGTCATGGGAAAACATTAAAGATGTGGAGTAAAATTATCGGTATAGTACGTTTATATGGAAGCAGCCGTTGACACGTGTTTCGGACTCTTTGGTCCTCATCAGAACGGCGTAGCAAAGCATTGGATTGAAAATTTGAAGATAAAAATAGTACAACAAACAAAATCCTCTGATACGGAAGACAATCACCCTCATTGTGGTTTATTGTTTGAACTCTCCGGTATGGGAGATTTGGTCAAACTTTGCCACGGAGGCGATTAATGCTATCCGCGAGAACTAAGAACGAGTAAATAAACAATAACAAAGAAATTAGTCGCGGGAAAATATTAAATAGGTAGAGCAAAATTATCGGTATAGTTCGTTTATATGGAAGTAGCCGTTTTTAATGAAATTTTTTATTTATTTAGAATTTCAAATCTTTTAAAAAAAGTTACTTACAGTTTATAAAAACCTTGAAACTCTCAGCTTAAGTTTGTGGTCATTGCCATATTTTCAGCTTGCAATATTTGATTATTTATTCGAATTGTTGTTGCCTGTGATCTATTTTTAATCTCTTGATAATTATTAGCAATAACAGGCTGGTTGAATCTTAAAAAACTCGATTTTATTAAAGAGTTGACGTTTCACTATGATATTCGTAATTGAAATTTCTTTGACATTTATTGATGTGAAAAAATTGAAAAAATAAGGCTGCTTTGTCTTGCTAGTTATTTATTATATATATATATATATATATATATATATATATATATATATATATATATATATATATATATATATATATATTTGGGTATAGCAGCAAGCAAAACGTGTACTCTTATAACACTATATTTCCGATATTTCGACAATGATTATTGTCATCTTCAGGGAAGCTACAAAATAAGCACAAAAGAAAATCAATAAATGCTCCATAACGGCCAACAGCAAAAATACTTACTGTGTCTTTGAGAATGATTGCAAAAGGTGTAAAGATCGAGATACAGCATTATTGATTTTCACAAAACATTATTGATCGAGAACACAGGGGTGATGATCATCAACTGACATTACAAGTTAAAAAGTTAAAATGGTCACAATAAATTAAAATGAAACATAGTTAATTTTGAGGAAATAAAAACATTATCGAGAACATAGATCGAGAACTGTGTTCTCGATCAATAATGTTTTGTGAAAATCAATAATGCTGTATCTCGATCTTTACACCTTTTGCAATCATTCTCAAAGACACAGTAAGTATTTTTGCTGTTGGCCGTTATGGAGCATTTATTGATTTTCTTTTGTGCTTATTTTGTAGCTTCCCTGAAGATGACAATAATCATTGTCGAAATATCGGAAATATAGTGTTATAAGAGTACACGTTTTGCTTGCTGCTATACCCAAATATTATTATCCTTATTGCATCCTAACTAGTCAGCAAAGACTACCCTTCTTCTATATATATATATATATATATATATATATCCTGATCCTCAATGGATGAACATGATTTCACTAAAAATATCCGTGACGTACTGAAAACCATATTATAAATTGAATTATTAGAGGTCTCATAGTTCTGTTGAGCATTGAAGGCCAATATTTTGAAATATCAGTTCCTTCCTCGTATTGTCTATTCATATAATGATCACTCGATATATTGTGGATTCATTGTAGAAGTCTTATCTCTTCCGGCTTTCAGTTTCCTGTTTTGCTATTTTCCGATCTTGGAGATTAAACAGTATGTTGATAAATTTATCTTTCAGACAATTTTCCTAGACTAAAATTTTTCTGAAATGTAAGGAATAAACGATATTTCGCACATTATCAACAACATTTGATTATCCATAGAAGAAAGAGACTTATTGTCTCCACCTAAAAATATTTGAAGGAAAATTGATTAAAAAGACCTCTTAGAATTTAGGACCTTCTGAATTATTATTTGTTTCTGAATGTTAATTTAAATTGAAGAGCGGATAATTGCAAGTATCTCAAATTGATGCTTTAATAATTTAATTTATGATTTTTACTTTGGAATGGGTGTATTTATATGGATTCGGAGTTTCTGGAATTCCGCAAGCTCAGGTTAGTTTTTCATTCAGGTACTTGAATTCATTATGAAGTTAAATCTATACAATTCAGCTATTTGATAACTTTAATGTGTAAACACAGAACACACAAATTTAAAACTCTCTCTACCCTAGCAAAAATCGAAGTATTTGAAAAGCTAGTATTTTTCTTGTTCTTGTTGAGTTAGGAATATTTTGATTTAGAATTTTTTACAATTTGCTATTCATAGAATATTTCAAGTAAGAGTTCAAGTAATATTACCAACATGAAGTTTTCTGGAAACAGAGGTACTTGTCACAACAAAATCAGGGGCCCAATTCCCGTGTCCGGACAAGATAAACAGATGGTTTGCTCCAATCAACAGACCCTTTTAATCAGAAGTAATTAATGAAATGATGAAGTCGTCTGATTCGGTGAGCTGTACGCTCAAAGTGTTTAAATAGCATCGAATAAAAGCATTCACTCTTCAATAAAATACGAAAGCTTTGCTATCAGAAGAAGGGTAAAGGCTCGAATTTAAGTTACAGCGTTGCCAATATTAGGTACTCAAAGGGATAGCCATATTTTAGAAAATATTATTTTAATTCCGTAGTAATAATTCTTTTACAAATAATGTTCATATTGTCTATTGGATTCTATATCCAGTGTCATATTACTTCGAAACTTGAAAACTAGAACGAGAATAAATGAATGTGTTGAGTCACTTGTCACTTGATGTCAATAGATTTCAACGAAAAACAAAATAAAATAACTTGTTTTTAAGAAATCTCTTAAAAACAAGTGTTGATTTCAATTAAAACACCATGATTTTTAATGAAACGTAAAATGGCATAGTAGTCCAATTTCGTTCACTTTCAAAAGCGTAGTCTTTAGTTTTTAATCTATTTAATACGTTTTAGTATTGAAAAATTTTTGTTTCCAAGAAACTTACTGAAAAGTTAATACGAACTCCTGAAATATTGTTCCAGATTTTACCTGACCAGTTCCTTAGATTTAGTTACATGCACAGTACAAGGCCCCTACAATAACGTTAATGTGAATGCACAACCCGGATGAATACCGCGTTGATGTTTTCAGGAATCGCTTGAATTTTTGGATGCGCATTCCAAGGAATGCATCCAAGTCTCTACGTGTGGATACAAATTACCGTGGATTGTGCGTTTTTAAAGCAGTAGCGGCAGTTAAGTTTATGAAATAATTTGTTACTGCAGTAAGTATTTAAAATAATAAGTTAAATATTTCATGAGTTTGTATAATATTTACTGAAAATGATCGCAGATAGTTTCATCATTATGTCTGACTGCAGAACAATATCCCGGAAATTTCTACGAGAATTTGTGGAGTTGTACAGGGACCTACCCTGCTTGTGGCTGACAAAATCAAAGCACTATTTAGACCGACATGAAAACAAATAGGCATACAAACTATTGATAGAGAAGCTGCAAATCATTCAATCAAATGCTACGAAAAGTACAGTTGTCGCTAAAATCAATAGTCTTCGTGGTGTGTTTCGGAGATAAAATGAAAAAGTTTTTATTGAATGGAATTGGCATTTACTTGGTGAAAGTTCTATTCATAACTTTATAAAGAAATAAATAAATAAAAAAATCAACCTGTGACAATTTCTGCAGTTATTGCCAATCTCATCATAGTGTCTTGACGTTTTATTAATGGAATAACCATGTCCAATAGTTACGAATAGGTTTCTTCGTCCATCCTTACGTAATTACGAGAGTCCTCTAAATCTAACCTCCATTTTTCTAACAGGTGTATGTGTGAAAACTTTTATCGTTTTTGAAACCAACCTTTAGACCACATTCGGCGACGATTTTCATTTTCCTTTTTCTTTGTACACGCCACTGCCACCAGAGCTAAATATTCCTCCTGCTCAGACATCTGGCCAAACATTTCAGCAGACTCGACAAAACTATAGTTTTGTACGTACGTGTGTACGCAATCAGATTGCACGTTATTGGTTGCACGTTTTTGGATGCACGTCGATGTATTAAGACATCGACGTCCGTGTGTAGGCCGCCTGAGGATCGTTTTGATGGGTCACGATCTGAAGCTAGAACGATCGTAGTATTTCTAGCTGCATATGAAATTTTAAACAATAAATACACCTGCGAATATATTTTCTATCTGTTAAGAATAAACCGAAATTGTTGACCTTGGATTTACTAACAATTTTTTTTGAATTAAGAAACATTTTCAAACATTATTCGAATCAATTTTCCTCTTGAACACTATCATAACGTAAACAAAATTTCAGTTATTGTTGCTTTCTGTTCAAAATTCAGGCATTTAATTCTGAAACCCCACTCTGGAATTCAATTTTGCAATGTCATTACTTTTTGGAAAATGAAACAAAAGTCATATTTATTTATTTAAATATAGTTTCCTACAAAATTACTACATGTTTCTTGTACATTTTACATTGAATTGCTGAGAATGACAACCACAGTAACCTTTAATAATTCAAATTGTTTGAGTTTTATAACTATTCAGAAAATATATTAAATTAAGCAAGAACATGAATTCAATTATCTTCATTGTATTTTGTCATTACGCAGGAAGTAACCATCATATATCGCAATGTTTCCATCACAGTTTTATCTACAGGATAAGAAGCAACGAATGCGGAAATGTATAGCAGAAAAACAAGTTGACTCACTCAAAGTTAAACGTTAACAAATTCATATCCAAAACAAATATATCTTGAGAATATTTTCAATTGCTATATAAAAATATAATGCAGTAATCCACCTATTATTTTTAAATAGTATATTACAACAACAAGTTCAAACTAAACGAAAAAATCATATGAGTTAAGATCAAACCTAGATACCAAATTTCATCTCATTTGCACTAATAATGACCACTGGAGACGAAAAGTTGTAACAAGGCAAAAAATTTATATTTATATATTATCATAAGAAAGAAAGAAAGAAATATTTATTTAACATCGTTACATTTGATGCAGGTCAATAATAATTGTATATATCAATATAAATTCCCTAAAAGGGAAAAACTTACGAATCTTAAACGCTAATAAAATATAATATATAATATGGCCGAATGGCCATTCACACAAATTAAGAAAACCTTATACGTAAAAACACTAAAGAATACTTAAAATAAATAAAAAGAACTACTCCTACATTAAGGATGGTGCCTCCATATATTCTTTAGGCGAGTAAAAACAATTATCCAACAAAAACCAATTTAATCTTTTTTTAAACAATGTTACAGGTAAACGTTTTATATTTGCACCAAGTTTATTATACAATTTAAAATCTAATGAGTTAAGTTGAGATTTGACCAATCTATGCCTTTGAAGTAAAAGAATCCCCGAAGATCTGGTTTTATAATCATGATTATAATCCAGTGGCGGAAGAGTGCTGGATAGACGTCGAATCTCCATCAGCATATGGTAGATGAAAACGCAAGGTAGCGGCATTATACGATATTTAATAAAAAGTGGTCTACAAGAAATCGTAGGTCCAACACCTTCAATTATTCTAAGTGCCTGCTTTTGAATCTTAAATACTCTTTCAGCCATTGAAGACCTACCCATAAAATTGCTCCATAACTAAGAATAGAATAAATATTTGCAAAGTAAACTGTCCTCAATATATCAACTGTAAAGGTTTTTTTAAGTTGTCTTAAAAGAAAAATCTGTTTGCTTAGTCTTAAACATATATCCACAATATGATAATGCCACTTTAAACCACTGTCAATAGTTAAACCAAGCATTTTAACATCAGCAATTGGTTCACAGTTTTGGGCAAAGCTAAATTTTATTATCTGCGTTTTATTGCAATTCAATTTGAGACAATTTGATGTAAACCATCTTTCGGCAGCTGCCACAGTCACAGCAATATTCGAGTTGATCTCATCATCCGATTTGCCAGGAATAAGTATAGTAGTGTCATCTGCGTATAAGACACTTCTTCAAGGAAGCACGCTTAAGTGCAGGTCATTAATGTAGACGACAAATATTAGTGGCCCAAGGACAGAGCCTTGAGGCACACCATGCGAAATCACTCTAATATCGGACCGATGATTATTCATTTAATAAATATTTCCAAATTTCACATAAAGTAAATAGAGGATTGATATTCAACTTTTGGGAAGCTCTATAAATCAATACGTAAAAAAAACAAATTGACTCAAATCATTCTCCACTATATTTAATACCTGATGTAGTCTGAGCAAGTTTTCTGGAATCATTCACTACCCTCCAAATCATTCTCCACTATATTTAATACCTGATGTAGTCTGAGCAAGTTTTCTGGAATCATTACCTACCCTCCAAATCATTCTCCACTATATTTAATACCTGATGTAGTCTGAGCAAGTTTTCTGGAATCATTACCTACCCTCCACCTTAGTTGTAATCATGTTTTCCTAGGTACTAAAAATTTTATGTGAAACTTAGATACCAAGATTTCAGTATTCATTCTATCCGAAGAAGCCACCGTGTGGTGAAACGCCGCGACATAGAGTCAAATATAATAACCATTAAAATTAAACATGTGTTTTTTACCCCGAGGCAAAGCTAAAGGGGTTATAGTCTCACGACAAAAAGTTGGTATCTGGTCCGATTTTAAAAATTCCAACGGATTTCGATAAAACACATATGATTTAATTAGGGAATTTGAATTCCCAATTTTTCCCAACGAAAAATTAAAAAATATAGCGTTTTTTAGATAGGCATTACGACATGCGCATGCGCAAAGGTCGATATGTACGAAGTCCTACAAAACATACGTCTATGTGCTCTGTGTGCCATGGTAACCAAGCGACGTTGATAGCTTCAGCTTGATTCTGCGTCTGTGTCTGCTTCCCATTTTATCAATTTGATTCATAATTTGCAGCAAAATGAGCCGGAATAGGATATTCAAATTCGACAGTCAATCAATGAATTTTTTTGCTAAATTTTCACGGATTTTATTCGTAATATCGATTTATTAATACATTTATTGCAATTTTCCTTCATTTCATTCGTAAAATCGACTTTCATTGTTATTTAATTTATATAATAGGTACATTCAAAAAATATTGACGACATGCACATGCGCCGAGGGGTTTTATCATTCCTAGTGCTACGCAGTAGGGTGTCCTTCATTTTTTTGTGATAATAAACGTAGTAAATTCAAGTTCTGTTTTTGTTCATCTACAGTCTACACCTTTTCATGTTTGAGTAGGTTAATTCAAGCATCAGAAAAATTTTCTAAATCATTAACTTCTGTACTACTATACGTATAGAATCTATTAAATTTACTGAAGTTTATTTCCGAAAAATTCCATATCTCATTGATATCTCTTATGTAAATTGGTTTATTGGACGTACAATATTCGATTTAATAATATAAAATAAAGAAAATAGTGAACATTTATCTCTAAAGTTGTCAAATATGTATCTCCGCTACCATTTGCTTCATATCAGAATAAATCTTGATACCGGGGAGTGGGGGGCTTCACCGTGTTCCGCAAACAGTTCATTGCTATAATGCCATTAAGAAATGAACTGCTCAGGCTTTGGATAGAACGAGGCAGCAAGCAGGGGTGTTTAATTTGAAAGTCAAATAAATGTTGCCTTAGTCAGAAGTATGCAGGCGTACGGGATCTAAAGTGTATACTCCACATCATTCATGCGGATATGTGTGGTTATGGTAATGGTTCAGTTTTGAAAGGATATGCTACGAATTCAAATATTTGTTCTAGTTCGCATGATAGGCGAATAGTTGAACAAGTTACTTTGCAGTGATTACAGGAATTTTTCCGTAACTTGGAGTTCTAGGCGTTGAAGTTTTCGATATATATTTCTCCGTTATATCGAATTCAAGAAATGAATAGATTACAAATTGTGTGGAAATGGTAAATGGAAGGATGGTTACAAATAATTAGAACAATAGAAAAAACCCAGTCTAAACTGCTAGTCAAGTAGTCAGTGCCGGATTAGCCACGTAGCAAGAGTAGCAAATGCTACTGGCCTCGCGAAATGAGGGGGCCCGCGCTCCAACGCCTGTCTGACAGTAAAAAAAAAAGTTTAGATAAGCGTAAGATATCTTGCATGCCTTATACGCCAAGCGCTAAGGCTATGCTTCACTCACACCTGAAAATCTAAAACTCGATTTCCTCACATTAAATCGTAGGTATAGGTTGTATAATACCTACTACGAGAAACGTTGGTGTCAAAATCTACAACAATATTTAAAGTTTTACCACATTTCTTAAAATTGAGCGCTGGCCGCACAAGTTATGTGTTTGTACTACTTGCACTGCACTACACGCAAGTTTGTAGCACTGCAAAACTAAACAGGGAAATTCAGTGATATTGTCATCTATCGAGCTGGTCGTAAAACCCGAAAAAATAAAATAGGATTCTATTGACTATCAAAATATTAGAATTTGATGTACATGTATATTTTTCATAACGTTAAAAACTGTGAAAAGCTCTTAAGATGTTATTCTAGCATTGTATTTTAGTTGCATTAGTTTACATTCTACCATATTATTGTAACACCAACACTTGTGACCCCCTGGCGAATGAAAAAGAGTGGCCAAAGTTTCTTGTCAGTTCTCATGGCTCGACGACAATCAGCTAACTGACCGTAGGCAAATTGGCTCAAATAGGTCACAAGTATCATGGATGTCATTTACTTACATGAATATTAATTTGAATTTGATTGTGCGTATGTAGCTTTGATTGTACCTAATGAATATTTAAAATAATATGCGAACTATTTTATTACCAAAGTTAAAAAAAGCCAACAAGTTTTATTTGTAAAAGTAATAAAAAATATATAGGGAGTTTATTTCAAAAACTGCTATCATTACACGCACACAGATATACGTGTTCTTACATAGCCGCTCCGGGTTGTCACGCACACACATTTTCGGTTTTATTCTCTAACCTAAAGCAAAGCAAGGGCCTCTTGGCTAAATTTGCTGTCCCACGCTGGCTTAATCCGGCACTGCAGGTAGTTCGGTAATTTTGAAAAGATTCAGAAGGGAGCTTGTAGTATGAACAATTTGGCTATTCAGTAGTACACCTGAATGTTTGTATTCATTCTGCTGTAATGATTCTAGAAAATTAAGTTTTGTTACTTTCAGCATTTAATATTTTAAAGTCAAAATTGGATGTGTAATTTTCTTGGCTTAAATGGTTTGCAGAATGTGAATCCGACTTTTGATTAACAAAGCTACGTTTGTGTTCTGAAATTCTGATCTGAAAGCCTCTGAAAGTTCTACCAATGTAAAACTTATCACAATCCCCACAATTAATTTTATGCTCCTGATATATTGTTTTTGTGAACTTTTGATTTATTATTTTTCATATTATTTCCAGTACTGTGCGAAATGTTGATGTGATTAGATAAAAGAGATTTGAGTTTTTTACTTGAATTTCCGATGAAAGTGAGGCTGATATATTTGATAATATTTTTGGTAAGGTGGTACACTTGGCTAATCGCATTTTTGAAAAACTTTTTATCTATCATATTGTCTATTATTATAGGGTTATGACTATTTTAACGGCAATTTGTTTGATTATATTTTTCTCGATGTTAAAATTGATGTTTGAAAGCGGATTATTCACTAAACGATGTACCGTACTATTAAAAGCTGCCATTTTGTAATGGATTGGATGTAGGGAAGTACTATGTATGAAGTTAGCAGTGTGTGATGGTTTGCGAAAAATTATGTTTGTTATCTATTTGTGTTATTTTCAAATCCAAATAGTTAATTGAGTTTTCCATCTCTAAAGTGAATTTTATATGAGGGTGTAATTCAGATGTATATTACATACTAACTTTTACAACGAGAATATTCAGAGATGAAGGAAGGGAATATACCAAAAGAATGGGAAAAACCTAAACGTAAAAACTGTTTCATTCATAATAATATATATACAAATATATATATATATATATATATATATATATATATATATATATATATATATATATATATATATATATATACATTCATCAACAATATCACTAAAATCATTCGCCATTTTGCATAATAACACTTGCACGGAATTATTGAGAAATAAGTGCAGGTTTATAATCGCACTAAAGCAATTAGTATTCATTGGATATCACGTAGAACAATGCACCATCTGGCTGTACAAACATCAATTCGCTGATTGACAGTTTCTTGTTATTAAGATTTGGCATAACTTCAAAATGTAGAATACGTAACTTTCCTGAAATCCATTGGGGAAACTAACAATTTCGCATGAATCTGACACCTAATGAAACGGGTGACATGTGACACGTTATCCAGACTAAATAACGTTCATTTGAAGGTTCAATTCCCCTAACTTGGGGGCTCTGTGCCGCATTTGCATAACACACGGATTCGACTGTTTTAAGCGAAGCACTCCCGAATTTATTTTATGTTCTTGTGCACACGCACAGATGTGCCACCCACTCGTGTCTATTGAGGATTCTTTCGAGGATAAGTTTTAAGTAGTTTCATCGACAGTTACGGATACTGTGAATATAAATATAAAAATACATTTTTCAATTTTTTCAATCAGCAGAAAGTAGGACTCAAAATTTGTCATATATTGGTCATCAAATTTTGTGTATTTTACTGCGTACTGGTATCCCTAGCTATAAAATTGATAGATATATGAATGATTTTTTGTCCAAAGGAGGTAAATACCAAATTTGATATTCCTAGATTAATAAAAAACTATATATTTTGATACAGTGTGGTTTGTACTGCTGGAAAAAATTATTTTCGATAAGTTAACCGATACTAAATAATGTGAAATAAGCATTATTATTGTGCAGCACCTGATTTGCCTGCAAAAAAAATGAAAATGACAGGGGCAGAAAGAGCTAAGTAACGGTAGTAAAATGCTATTAGAGATAAGTCCAGGAATAATAAATATCTAAAAGAAGCTAAGTTCAGAGTAATAAGAGCCAAAGTGTCATGAAAGTTTTTCTATTACACACGACAACATAATTTTATACACTAATACTAATGTGAAATGTATTCAAGAGATTAAGTCAATAAAAAATTGCCTATTTTCCTCAGAGATGTATGGCACCATGGTCGGTATATTTTTTTTTGCTTCACTGACGGGTCCCTTTGCAGGAAAAGTGATAGAAAGAGAACTGATTTGATCGACAGTAACATAAAAAAATATAAAAAATTAATAATATAACACTGACAATAGCAATATGACAACTGACCAGACGGGCACTTAGCTCCAATAGACTTTCAACCGCACCGCTCATACAATTAGGGCGTTCTTTGAGGAAAAGTCGGAACTTCTAGGAACGAAATTGGCACTTAGCTTTTATAGATATGGATTACCGCTTGCACATAGACCCCAAATTTCACAAAAAGTGTGTTTGCTCAACACTATGTTTGACTAACATTGAATGTTAGTCAATTAAATTTAATTTTATGGTTGATGTATTTGACAAGATTATTGTATTAATCGATTTTGTATGTGTAATGTGTATATGTGTTCATTCAAGGTTGTTTGTGATTTTTATATCGAGTGCTGAAGAAGGTGGATGTACCACCGAAACGTACAATTTTATGCAATGATTCTTTTATAATAATTAATTAATTTAACCTGTCAGAGCTAACTTTTATCGCTCCTATATATATATATATATATATATATATATATATATATATATATATATATATATATATATATATATATATATATATATATAGGAACGATAAAAGTTTAGCTCTAGGTTAATTCAATTAATTATTATAAAAGAATCAATGCATAAAATTGTACGTTCCGGTGGTACATCCACCTTCTTCAGCACTCGATATAAAAATCAATGTATACGTAGATTTACTGGACTTTTTGCTCTGATAGTACAAGCTTCTGTCTGGGATTTCTCAACTCTGTTTTACGAAAGACTTCTCCAAATAATCGTTAATTTAATTGATTATGAACTGTTAGAATATTAAATACCTACTCTACTCATTTACGAAACAAATAATGATAATTATCATGAAGTTATAACTTGAACAAAACTAAATTTGAATTTGCTACGTTTATTATCACAAAATATTTCGAAAAATATAACTCACATATAACAACGGGCTGATTGAGTTCTTAACTCAATCTGCCCGATGATGGTCTAGTGACCGAAATTGCAATCGCAGTGTTATATTTTTCGAAATATTTTGTGATAATAAACGTAGTAAATTCAAATTTAGTTTTGTTCATCATGTTAAATTATCACGTAGTAACGACGGATTCCATAAACTATTTATAACTTGAAATTTAAAATGTTTATTTCTCGAACCAGGAATGAGAACCAGATACTTTGTTTGTAGTTTGTAGTAGTACTACGAAGCTTTAGTCGAAAAGTGATAAAAAACACTGTAAATTGTTTCTCATTTATAGTTAAAATCTATCATCACATAGTAACGGATAAATTCATTCAATATTCATTTCTTGAAGATTAAAGCAAATAATGAAACTTATATGTTTCAAATTTCTTCACAAAAAAGTATTGTACTTAAAGACTTTTACAAAAGTCCTTCATAAAGCCATTTCAACATGTTCTAATTGAATGCAAATCAAGACAAGCGGAACAGTAAAAACTTTTCAGATTACTGTCTCTTGTTCTACACCCCTTTTTCATGGTAACAGATGCCTTGTGACACTTCATGGTGACTGCTTGTATTTCGTCGCAATTATTCAAGATTTTCAGAACATTTGAATATGCACTGAAGTGTAATTAAAATATTTTAATGAGAAAATATCAAGAGTGTCGTGGTTCAGATCGCATGCCAACTGAATACACAACTTCATAACTGGGTGCGTGTTATTGTATAATTATTCAAATTTCACCTTAATCCTCAACTGAAGATGTCGTTTGGCTGACTGTTGATTTTGGAATAATATTCATTTTAAATGTGCTTGTTGATTAAGATGAGGTGAACAAGCCAAAGTTTCATGTTTTTTGTTAGTCTAGATTTTACCATATTATTGTACTATTGTTGCTTGCACGGTAGAGTCAAGAATTTCATTTAGTAATTTTCATACATATTTTATATAATTATATATAATAAATAAATAAATAAATAAATAAATAAACATATATATGTATAGGTATACATATATATATATATATATATATATATATATATATATATATATATATATATATATATATATATATATATATATATATATATATATAAATATATGTGCGAGGATCTTTATCATCGCTGTATTTCGTTTGTTTTGTATCTCCATCTCAATGTTTGTCCCCACATAACTTGGCTACGCTGTTCTGATGAGGACCAAAAAGTCCGAAACACGTGTAAACAGCTGCTTCCGTATGCGTGTTTATGACCTTAAAAATGCCTAATATATATATATATATATATATATATATATATATATATATATATATATATATATATATATATATATATATATATATATATATATATATATATATATATATATATATATATATATATATATATATATATATCTAATATATAAAATTCTCGTGTCACGGTGTTAGAAGTTAAACTCCTCCGGAATAGCTCGACCGATTCTCATGAAATTTTGTGTGCATATCGGGTAGGTCTGAGAATCGGGCAACATCTATTTTTCATACCCCTAAATATTAAGGGTAATCCACCCCTTGATTTGAATTCTTTATTTTTCAGGCAAAATTTTCTGTTTTATTTTTTTATGTTACAGCATTCAAAAATACATATAATTCCAAATTTTCAGTCCTCTACGATCAACCTCTATTTTTTTTTTGTTAAATTCCTCCGAAATGGCTCGACCGATGAATCCTCATGAAATTTTGTGTGCATATCGGTTAGGTCTGAGAATCGGACAAAATCTATTTTTCATCCCCCTGAATGTTGAGGGTGGTCCCCTCAATTTTTATTTTTATTTTTCGGACAAAAATTTTTTATCTATTTTTTTTATGATACAGCATTCAAAAATACATACAACCCTAAATTTTCACCGCTCTACGATCAACACCTATTTTCATTTGTGGAATATAAATTTTTTTGGCAAGATTTTTATTTTTATTTTACCATAACTTAGAATGAAAATTCCATCGCGATTTTCTTTTTTCTTAATTTTATCCACAGATCCACAATAGGGTTGCAAGATGGCGATCGAGAATAGGTCGTAATATATTTTTCATACCCCTAAGTGATTAGGGTGGTCCACCCCAAACATTTTTATAAATTTTTTCGACAAAATTTTCTATTTTTAAATTTTTTATGATGTTGTTTTAAAAAATACATACAACTCTAAATGTTCATCCTTCTATCAACAACCCATATTTTTTAATAGCCATTTTCATAATTTAACCAACGTTTGCCGGCTCAGATAGATTGATAGATAGATATGAGGATAGATAGATTGTTAAATAGATACATAGATAGAAAGATAGATAACTATCTAGATAGATAGATAGATAGATAGATAGATAGATAGATAGATAGATAGATAGATAGATAGATAGATAGATAGATAGATAGATAGATAGATAGATAGATAGATAGATAGATAGATAGATAGATAGATAGATAGATAGATAGATAGATAGATAGATAGATAGATAGATAGATAG
>JARQZK010003636.1:340000-422500 GCA_030704885.1 Cynegetis impunctata
CCTCATCATGAATTGAGTATAAATTCTTGATTAAAATAAATTTTTATTTTGCATGACAGATACACTTGACACAATATAAATTTCTATGTTCATTTCGATATATTTATATTTATGCTCCCGATGGAACAATTTGAGAAATTCATAGATGGAATATTAGACATGTGACATTCTGAATAGTTAACATTACCTACAATATCCGATGAGGAATATGTGAAACTGGAGGAAGCTGAAGTGTTATTTACTTTCGAACGATTATTGCATGAAATTTTTTCCGCAGTTTCTACTTTATTTTGTATAGAGTTAAATTTTTCGATTTGAATTATGAATTCCTTTTCTCTGTGGAATAACAGTACAGACACAGAATAATTCAACAATTCCGTGCTGAATACTTCTGTGTTTGGTTGCCCATGACAATCATACATTAAAATAGGAGAAATTGCACATTAAAACGGGTCATTAATGATCAATTTCGTGTACGTTAAAGTAAGCTTTTATTTAGAGGTCGACGGAAAAAGATATTAATTAACAGTACACATAAATGATCTAAAACATTATATTCATTTGTGTGAAACGAGTATTCAGTTTGATGTAATACAATAAGATGGCAGTGAATGGAGTTCTTCAGCGAAGTGTCAACTTTCCAGTATCTGCAAATTTGATTTTGCACATTATTACAGTATACTTCAGCGAATTCACGGAATCACTTCGCTGTTGCGGACGAACTTGTGCATGTAGCAGAATAATTTCATTCAGCATCTTACGCTATTCTGATCTGTGTCAGATGCCACAACTTTCAAGTTTCTGTTGGTTCACATCGTAGAACTAAGTAATCTTATTGTTAATGCTCCGACGATTCTGTCGAGTAGATTTTGTAGATAAACTTTCTCGTTGTCTCGTCTAGTTTCATTTGTTTATTATAAAGGAACAGGTAGATGTTTAAAAATCTCACGTGGGTGAGGGGGGGGGCCCAATCAAATATCACGTAATTTTATTTTTCGCAAGAAACAGTATAAAATTGCGAGAAAACTAGGTTAACTTCAGTAAAAAATTATGCACTGACGGAAGAATTTATTAACTATGAATAAATTAATTTGGTTGGAAACAATTTATTCATTTATTAAATATGATAAAGTATTTTTCTTATATTATTCGTTAACTATAGATAAATATTTATTAAGAGTAAATATTTCTTCTTTTTATACGGTACGATGTGAATATTATTCATAAAAAAAATGACATAACCTTTTATAATAAACATACGATGCACTATAATTTTCACTGAAAAAACCTGACTTATTACAACCATTAATTATTATTAACTTAATTTTTTTCACATTTTTATAAAATATTAAGTACTGATTTACTTGAACTAATAGAATTAGCACAGATTAACTCATTCATATAACAAATATGCATTTTAAAAAATCTCACGTGGGGTTCGGGGAGGGGGAGAGGGGGTCGAGCAAGAACTCACGACACCTCACAAAGGGGGGAGGGGGAGTCAAAAAATTGCCAAAATTATCTCACGTTACTAATGGATGCCCCCTTACGAAAGCGTGGTTCACGTACCTTATTCACAACCCACGTGAACGCAGCTTCAAACAAATTTGTGGAAATCAATATTTCACGAACACATAATGCACAAAGAGAAAAAGTAGTCGAACTAAACAAAACGTGATCCGTACGTGAATTGTCGATCTGATATTTTTGTTACTAAATCGCACGTTCCTGTCACGAATGAAACAGACGCCCTGCGGATTTCATTATCGTATAATATGAAAAATGAGACTAACAGAAGCACAAATATAATCATCATCGGTAGGGGAGAAACGTTACGGATTTTCAATTCGACAGAGAAAAATCGGTCAAGGGTTAATATCGAAATATTAATAAAAAAACCATACTAAATGATGCCGCTTGACAAACGACCCGTTTGAAGATCAAATATGGTGAATTCATTAAAAACCCATTATTCGCTTGTGTGTGTTCTAATACAGTTTTACCATAAATCAGACAACATGTGCCTTTCGACGTTGAGTGATTGATAACTCTGAAATTATTCAGTATGGAAAAGAGTTTTTATTGCAGCCAAGCCCGATGAAAAGATTAATTGCTTAACAAATACTATTTTAAATGGGATCCTTCTTTAGTTCAAAGAGTTACTTCATTTCGAAAAAGTTGAATAATCTTTAAATGTTATTATAAAATAACAAGAAAAACGGTGTCATGGGACACCAGGTAGGAACAAAGTTCCTTCGGATAATAGAAAAGGACCACAATTTTCAAAATTGAAACATGTGCGTGTCGGGGCGCACGACAGAAGTGATAACTCATACTAATACAAGTTGAAATAATTAATATTAAAATGTGGGACTAAGAGCTCTTACGAGATTGTAAATAAAATAATTTAAAAAGCCAGGAGTAACCTCTGGGATTCGAACCCAGAAATACGGCATACCAGGGTTCAGTACTTAGACCACTCGGTCGTCAACGCAATGAAAAATTACACGCAAGAGTGTATATAACGAGAGGATAACGTATCGCTACGCGATATAATTGAATATAAACCTACAATACGTAGTCATTATTTTATGAAACAAATTTGTAAAGCTCTATCTTTTCATTATGTCATATCTGATTCCTATCGTAATCTGTTCTTTAATGCATATAACTTATACAAAATTATTTCGATGTTTCACATCTGACGTTTTCGAGTAGCTTGTACATGAATTAATGAGTACATATAATGCATTGGCGAATTGGCGATTGACAAGGCGGAGTGGGATCAGAAAGAGAAGGGATGAGAGAACGGAAGAGAAAGGTATACAATATTCGCTTGTGTTAACAAAAAGCGTGACTTTCGTCAGTCAGTCTACTTTCGTCAGTCTACTTCCGTCACACTTTAAGTCTCGCATATTTTTCAGTTTGATCCCGATATCTCGTCCAAGCCTGCCGTAAGCATAAAATAAATCGACTTATAAAACCAAAATAGCATTCATGGTGAAATATATTGAATTCGAGCTTAGCTAAAAGTTCTTTTTTTCTAAAACACCGAAAACATCTTTAATCTGGTCTATGTAGTTCCTAGAAGCTTCAAAACCTAAAGCTACAGTTTCACCGGAGGAACATTTGAGTGGTACACTTCAAAAGAAAATAGGAAACATGTGTAAACAAATCCGTGTTGCTATCGCAGGGGAAACGTATTGAGAACGCAACTAGTAAACATTCGTGTCACAAATTTTCAGTGTGCAGTGAAGTACGAGAATGAATAAATATATAGGTAGCTACTTTTCCACCAGAGGAACATTTTTGTTGCTGTTGTTTGTTTCCGTAAATGTTCCAAAATTCTCTTAAAAATTTCTTTATGTTCCGGCAACAATTATTTTTTTTTAAAACAATGGTTAAAAATAACAATTTACACATTTATTATAAAAAATAACGCATGACGCACGTTTCGGTGGAACTTCACCTTCTTCAGATGCTAATGGCAAACTAACTATGATTCTCTGTTATATCGAAAACAAGAAATGACAAATTATGTAGAAGGGGTAAATACAAAGATGGTTACAAATAATTATTAGAAAAGGAAAAACCAATTCTGAACTGCTAGTCAGGTAGTTCGGTAATTTTGAAAAGATTAAGAAGGGGGCTTGAAGTATAATCGATTTGGCTATTCAATAGGAGACCGGAATGCTTGTATTTATTTATCTGTAATGATTTTAAAAAATTAAGTTTAATTCCTTTACTTTCAGTATTTAATATTTTAAAATCGAAATTGATTATTTTAAATTTTATTATTATATATATTTTTAATTAAATTAATCCAAGAAAATCACACATTTCGATTTTAAAATATTAAATACTGAAAGTAAAGGAATTAAACTTAATTTTTTAGAATCATTACAGATAAATAAATACAAGCATTCCGGTCTCCTATTGAATAGCCAAATCGATCATACTTCAAGCCCCCTTCTTAATCTTTTCAAAATTACCGAACTACCTGACTAGCAGTTCAGAATTGGTTTTTCCTTTTCTAATAATTATTTGTAACCATCTTTGTATTTACCCCTTCTACATAATTTGTCATTTCTTGTTTTCGATATAACAGAGAATCATAGTTAGTTTGCCATTAGCATCTGAAGAAGGTGAAGTTCCACCGAAACGTGCGTCATGCGTTATTTTTTATAATAAATGTGTAAATTGTTATTTTTAACCATTGTTTTAATATGTTTATTAATTTACACCAAGTATCGGCCCAATCAATCCAAAAATTATTTTTTTTTTCAACTCGAGAGAGCTACAGTTTAAAGCCGGTTCCGAACGGCCAATGGGCTTGTAAACAATGTACATTACCCAACACTCAATCTCATAACTAGAACCACTAAATTCAGGACATACACAACGCCCAAGAGCAAGGTGGGACTCGAACCCACATCCTCGGTCAAGCAACAAATATTAATTGTTTCTACTAAACAATATTAATTGTTTCTACTGAACAATATGCAACTATTGACAATTTTAGTTGCTTCAGTGGAGACAAGATATTTACATATGTTGTCATAACTTTCTACCTATCACAACAAAGGGAAACATTTAGCAACAAAATGTTCCTCATCAATGTTGATGACCGTAGCTTAACAGTATATAGCAAAGTTGGCCAACTTTTGTGAATATAAAGGAAAAACAATATAGATACTTTGATTCTTAGCACTATTTTCATTCAATTGTTTGCAACTGCTGTTTCGTTGTGCTACTACTTACAATGTAGTAGTACTACAAAACTGCAGTAGCAAACAATTATTAAATAAGAATTGTAATAAAAAACAAATTATACTTGTTGTTTTTCCTTTATATTTTCAAAATGTATTATCACGTATTAAGGGACATCTAATATTTGCATACTTATATAAGATCTACTTTTTATCCAAATGCGATCGACTTGTTGGCATATACCTGCTGTCGAAGAATGGAAAGAGTTGTGTTAACCCTCTCGGTCACGAATTAAAACTATTGGAGCGAAAAATCTGAAATTTACTGTAATGCAACTCATGATTTTCTGAAAATTTTTGATGTTAAATTCAGATTTTCAAAATGCTCCGTTTGGGCACTATTACATGTCCCCAATTGAGGACATCATGAGCTGATGGAGGAAAAAAAAATTGAAAAATATTTTTAGATGGTAAAATATCAATATGTTCCATTATTTATTTTATTGAATATATTTATATTATTTTTGCGCCCATTTTCGAAGTACTGAAGTGTATTAAATTCAACTTTTGCAGAATCAAAATAAAAGTGGTGTTATATTCACCTAGATGTTGCCTTTACCGCTAGTTCACAATGTCCTCAAACTAGTACGCCACACTTTCAAAAATCGCTGATTACAGTATGCACAAAAATCACCTAACGCAATTGCTTTGGAACAAGTCTACACTTATTTTGAACGTAAACAAACAGTTTTCAAACACATGGTCTAACGAATATAGCCAACAAAAAAATAAACAGTAGAGCGCTACACTGCTGTCATAGCTACCCTACGGAATCCCATATTTCAAATGCATGATTATTTTTTCGATCAGCTTGAAGATGGCAGCATATATATTCATTCGGAAGAATATGATGTCCACAACTGAGGACAATGTGACAGAGGAGTAAGAGCAAGCGGTGCTTCATAGGAAAAAATCCAAAGTAGGTTGTCCTCAACTGAGGACAAGGTGAGCGAGAGGGTTAATACTCTGTAGTTCAGAATGAAATATAGCCTTATAAAAAAATTAATTGATTTACGACTTCAGGTTAAATTAAAATAAAAATTTTTTCAAGATTTCAAAATCTCGATCATTGAAGACATAGGTATAAATACCTATATTTCTTTTAAAATTATTTTTCGCTGATCTATCAGTAACTCGTCGTAGTGCACTTTTTTCTGAAACACCCTGCATATCTAATTACGTAATTATCTGAAATAGTAGTTTTATGCTGATAGTGACCGAATCATCCAATTCGAGAAATATTCTGTCCATAACATATCAAATCGTATGTATCCCTCAATAAACATTAACATTCCGAGTATCTAATGAAAATAAGAAGAATTGAATGTTAAGTTGTCATTCTGTTTCAAAATTTGCAATATAGTCGGACTCTCTCGACCGACTTTCACGTTACACAGTCGCCGAAATAATATCTATGTCTAATTTTTGTTGAAAATTGAGTCACATAATCTTAAATCTAATGAAGATTTAAGATTATTTATTACGTCTGGCAACACTGTTCCCGATCGACGTCATAAACAATTTATTGATGACGTGAACGCCAATTCTCACTGGACTCTAATTTCTCATTGGTGTCATTAATTCATGAATTCAAAAGACTTAAAATCCCATTTCTTCTGGTAATTAACAAAAATTTGGTGCTATCATTTTCAAAATTTTGTCTGCATGTTCGAATAATTTATTTGTGAGGATTTCTGCAATAAAAATAATTACCATTTAAGTATGTGAAATTATCATTTAGCTATGAGAATCTGCTGTAATTTTAACTCTTACGTTTTTATGAATCAAATTAAGTAAAACAATCGACTTGTTTCCACTAATATTAGTTTAATTTACTCGAGATATGTTTCGGTTTATTAACCCATTTTCAAGATCTGATGCCTGAATGAAGTTGAAAATGTAACAATCTATCTATTTATATTACTGCTTTGATGAGTGGGAAAATACTAAGGTCTATTTGGTCATTAGTGATGAAAACGTTCCTTGAGCTTGCCGATTCAATCTCCAAAGTCTCTAAAAGGTCCATCCTCTTTCCTTTGTTCATTGAATTCAATATTTTTGAGTTATCTAAATGCATAGAATGGTTGTTTTGTATACAATGCTCCGAAATTCTAGTATTCATTTTTATTGTTCTTATATTGTATTTGTTCTACCTATTGCAAATCTTGTGACTTAATTTGTTAATACTTCACCAAGTGCTAAGCGAGCAGAAAATTCTTACTCTTTACTTCTTTATTTGACCAATCATATTTTGATACTCTATTTCATTTATTTCATCACTTTAGGAAAGAGTCCATATATATATATATATATATATATATATATATATATATATATATATATATATATATATATATATATATATATATATATATATATATATATATATATATATATATATATATATATAATTATATATATATATATAAATATATAAATATATATATATATATATATATATATATATATATATATATATATATGTATATATATACGAGTTTCTATTTATAAACATCCTACAGAAACACGATTTACTTATAAAATCCTATTTGGAAAACATCTCGTGGGAAAATAGCCTATAAGATGCTTTATATCAGTAACTATATACATGGGATATCCCTCCGATATTCCCCACTAAATAATCTTGAAATTCGGTCAATTTTCCACTCATTTCTTTAGGATGAAAGCAAAAAGGAAAATGCAAACTTCACCATTTGATTCGATTTTTCTACGTATGCTGAAAATCTTATCTGCGGTGCTTCGATATCTCCGCGGACCCACTTCAAAAGGAAAACTTACTTCTGATATCTTATTATATTACTTCTGCGTCGACCGGTCTTGTAAATAAGAAAACATGGCGGTCTTTGAAAGTCAATACAGTTTTATTAGGTTTTAAGTATTTGTGAATCATTCAGAAAATCTAGTTGTATATCTTTTTCTATTTCATCTTCTATAACGTTCATTAATCAATTTTTTCAAAAAAATTAAATATTCATAACTTTATAAAGAAATAAAGAACTAACTTTTCACAGGTTGAAATAAAAATCTATTGAGTAAACGCGTTTCGTCATAACATTGACTTCATCTCGTACTAAATTATGGTATTACAAAACAATCTATTTATACTAAAAATCAAACATAACAGAGGGGTTCCTAGAGAAACTAAATAACAATGAGCAATTCATTCAGAGTTATTAGTAGGTACATTGAACAGATTAAGGAGAGGAGAAGGGTTTACTTCGATCTGGTCGTTAACTAGGTCTCCGGATTTTTATATTTACTTATGATGTATAGGGATTCCCAACAGTTAGCTTTGTGGAGACTATTTTCTAACTGTAATATTTTATAATTGTGATTAAAGATATGGTTTCTTGAATAAGATGGCACGTATAATTAGAGTCAGTTTTCTGCCTAATATAGCTACGTTGGTGTTCGTGTATTCGAGTTTTGAAATTTCTAATTGTACGTCCTATAAGTATAGAATTTTTCACAATCGTTACAGTTGAGTCTATAAACACCCATAGTTGATCTTTATGGATTTTTGATTTGTTGTTTTTAATCAATTTTCCAATGCTATTGTTGGTTTTATATGAAACTTTGAAATTTTATTTATGAAGAAACAATTTCAGGTTTTCGGAAGGTTTGCTCAAGTATCTTAAACTGTTATAGACTGTATTTTTCTCGAATATATGTGGGTAAACTTCTGAAATTGCAATTTTGTATTTGTTCCTCTGAATGAGGCTGTCAATCATATTGGGTGAATAACCATTATTTACTACCATTTGTTTAATTATATGCAATTCCTTTTGAAAATTAGCTTCGGACAACGGAATTTTGAAAAGCCTATGAATCATACTATGGGCTAATTTATGTGAAATTTGGTGTAGTGATGTGTTTTGAATTGTAATATCTGTATGATATGGTTTCTGAAAAATTTAAAATTCGTGTTTGTTGCTTTTTCTGGTAATAGTTAAATCTAAGTAATCAATAGAATTATTCATTTCAGTTTCTAGAGAAAATTTAAAATTTCATTTCAACCTTGAAAAGTTAGTGTTTTTTTTATTTCTTTACAATGTTATGAATATGAACTTTCACCAAATAAATGCCACTTCAATTCAAATTGAATATTGCTGTAACTCATACGTTATTTGAAATGTAATATCTTCATGCGAATAAATCTTATTATCGAATAGAATCAATATCATATTATGATAAATGAAATATGAGGTCATTATTCTAGTTAAGGGTTGTTCGTTGTGAATGAAAAAGAGAAGAAAATATTGACAAAAAATAGAAAGGGTTACCGGTTGAAGATAAATTTTCCGTACTCCTCATCCAACACACAAAGTTTTATACATTTATTTATTTATTCTAATTTCAACAGGGCAAGCCCCATACAATAAAATATAAATAGTCAAATAAAGATGTAGCACTTACAATTAAATAAACTTAATTATATAATACAATATTATTTTAAAGGAAAATGTTTTCTACATAATCAATTGATGGTGATTCGCAATAAAGAAAAAAAAAAGATAAACTACTTATTTATTCAAATTTTAGCATTCTTTCAGATAATTTCCTCAGAGAATATAATGAAGAATTATACAAATCAAACCATAAAGTGATATCATAACAAAGCTCAGATAATTTATATATAATTGACTTTCCTTGCCCAGCCCTTAATGTAGTGTTAACAAAATAATAATTATTATGCCTTGAAGTTCTAGTGGGGCAATGAAAGTCAAAATAACAACAGCTCTAATAATATCAGCTCTATTTTTAACAGATTCTGAGACAGGGATTTGAAAAAATCCATAAGTTGATTAAAAATTATGATCAGTGAAGTGAAGCGCATTTCCTGTTCTATATGCAGCGTACCGTAAAAATAAGGTATTTAAAGATTCAAGTTTTTTTTTCACCTTTCTCAGTCGGACTCCAGATCGTCGAAGCATACATTAGTTTGGAGTAGATATAAGCAAAATAAATAATACGGAAGGTGGATATAGACTTAAATTTAAATGAAAATCTCTGAATAAAGTTAATTTTTTTACGAACATTAATGTCAAAGTATTCAATGTGAAACTTATATGAGAGCTTAGAGTCTAGGAAAACCCCTAAATCTCTGATACAATCAACCCCCTCCAATAAGTTACCTCGAAAGAAATAGTCGTAAATAGGCTGCTGGGATTTACCAAATCTTATCATAAAACATTTCTTTATATTGCATTGAAGACCATTAAAATATATAAAAAAATTATCTCCTTAATTTAAAATAAACATTACATGAAATTCGCCTGATACAAACTCATACGAACTAATTTGATGAACCAATTTTCGCTTTGCACCCCTCCACATAGCCACTTAGGAGCCTATCCACATGACTCGTAGAGCGTGTTGACATTCCACAAATAAGCTTGTTAGTTATCGTTCTTGGATTAAATCCAGAAGGTGGATTCACAAAGATGAGGTAACGTAACGTTCACTGTTGAAAAGCAGGAAACTCCCCGAGAGAACTACGCATGCTGCCTCTACCCCGATGTCTTATGATTTACTGTTCCAAGAACTACTCAATTATTTATCATAGTTGGCTTACTGGATCAAGGCACTACACACGTGGTGGTTTTCCTATGCGCTAATTATTTATTGCATGTCATGGCTTAAGTGTCTGTCGGTTGACCGAGTAGGCCACGTAAAGGTACATAGACATATGTAACTAATTTCTGTGAACTCTATGAAACTATCCTGTTAGCCATTATGTGCAGGTATTCTGATTTTATGATGCTCTGCTTACTCAATAACGGCTGAATGTTATCCACTATATTAAGTACTGTTGTAAATTAAAATTATCCAATTGAGTTACAATTCATTTATACTTGTGTGATGATATGGAAAAGCATTTCTGGAGATACATTGATAAATATTATTACACCAGAGAGTGTCAGTGTCGGACAATACCGCAAGTACGTATTAAAATAAAATATGAATTACAATGCACTCGCTAAATATATACAGGGTGTTAAAAAACAACGTTTCAATACTTTCGGAGATGATTATAGACCTTAAAATAAGTGAAAAAATTTCATATGAACATGGGTCCGCAAACGAGCCGTTTTGGAGATATAGGCGATTTTTGGTTTTCAAATTAACTACTAGCGAATACGATATTCGATTTATTACCCCGAGGCGAAGCTAAAGGGGTTATAGTCTCACGACAAAAAATTGGTAACTGGCCCGATTTTAAAAATTCCAACGGATATCGATAAAACACATATGATTTCATTAGGGAATTTGAATTACCACTTTTTCCCAACGAAGAATGAAAAAATATAGCGTTTTTACCCCGAGGTGAAGCTAAATTCTCACTACAAAAAGTTGGGATCTGGTCCGATTTTAAAAATTCCAACGGATATCGATAAAATACATATGATTTCATCAGAAAAGTTTTGTTCCCAATTTTTTCCCAACGAAGAATAAAAAATTATAGCGTTTTTTAGATAGGCATTACGAAATGCGCATGCGCCAAGGTCGATATGTACGAAGTCCTACAAAACATGCGTCGAAGTGCTCTGTGTGCCACGGTAACCAAGCGACGTTGATAGCTTAAGCTTGATTCTGCGTCTGTGTCTGCTTCCCATCCATAGAGATATCTTAACAATTTGATTCATAAATTTGCAGCAAAATGAGCCGGGATAGGATATTCAAATTCGACAGTCAAACAATGAATTTTTTTGCTAAATTTTCACGGATTTTATTCGTAATATCGACTTATTAATACATTTATTGCAATTTTCCTTCATTTCATTCGTAAAATCGACTTTTATTGTTATTTAATTTATATAATAGGTACATTCAAAAATATTGACGACATGCACATGCGCCGAGGAGTTTTATCATTGTGCTACGCAGTAGGGTGTCCTTCATTTTTTTATCTTTCAGATGTCTTGTTTACTGAACTTACAATTGAAATGTTTTTCAGTCGGTTCATGAAGCAAAAATCACAGGTGACTGAGATGATATTCTCATTGCATCGAATGCAATCTCTGTGGACTACAAACATAGAGGTGTCTGTCTTTGACATATATGTCAGTTATCCAGTATCACGTCAGTGTGTATTATCTATTATCATTGCTCCTGTAAAATATTGCTTTGTTTTTATGTTTAATAAATTGAAATAGTTATAGCATGAACCTCGTATTTATATGACATCAAGCATTTACTTTTCATTTGACATTTACGTACTTCTATTGAGTACTTCTATTCTCGAATTTGAAGTGCCTTATTCTTATATTGAAATGAGTGATATGGATTTCACGTATGGCCTTGCCAATGTAAATGATCCTGAAGCACGTCGCCTTCATGCATAAGCTTTTCCCGATCGTCAACTTCCTTCTCATGTGACGTTCAATGAAGTTTCTAGACGAATGAAGATAACTGGTTCCTTCAAAAAAACGCTCGTGTTACTAGACGTCCTAGATCTGTAAGTAATCCAGAAGTTGAAGAGCAAATTTTAAATATTCCCACTGAAACTCCTGGTACAAGTGCAAGAAGAATTTCAGCATAAGTAGGAATAAGTGGCCCCTTGTCTGGAGAACTATGCATCAACACTTTCTCTATCCATTCCATATTCAACGCGTGCCAGCTCTTAATCCTCCTGATCATCAAGACAGAAGGAAATTATGTCAATGGGTTTTAACAAAGATTCCTGAACATCCGCATTTTACCTCTTATATCCTTTTTACTGATGAAGCCGGATTCACCTAAGATGGAATTTTTGGCTTTCATAATAGCCATATTTGGGTGGATGAAAATCCACACGGCATTCACGAATCCAGACATCAACAGCGTTTCAGTATGAATATCTGGCTAGGTATTTCAGGAGATCGTTTGCTAGGACCAGTAGTTTTACCACGGAATTCAACAGGAGCCGCATTCCTCAACTTTCTTCAAAATACCCCATTTTCTAGACTTGGTGCCTTTAAATCAGTACTCCCACATTATACTCTTCCTGTTAGGGAACATTTAGATCAAACATTTCCCAGAAGATGGATAGGACGAAGAGGCCCAGTGCCATGTCCCGCTAGATCTCCCGATTTGAATCATTTGGACTTTTGTATTTGGGGTTATTTGAAAAGTTTAGTGTATGCAACATCATGTACTTCCTGAATTGAAATGGACGGTGGTCATATGGAACATCTGCGGTAAAACACTAGAAGTCAAAAATAAATCGAATATCTGTAATTTATCGTATTTGGTTACGCTAGTAGTATTTAAAATTACTTTTAAGTCATTAAACAACTCGAAAAGTCAGATGAAATGAGGTGCCTTCATAAAAATTGGAAAATCCAATTATGGTTCATCCTCATACAATTTTAAGTTCTTTTTCGAGACTTCGAATTCCTATAGGCAAGGATATCGATCAGAGTTTATTCCTTCAAAGCCGGCAGAAGATTGTCATTGAGTTTTTTCGAACAGGCACATGTAGGAAAAGCGAATCTTGAAGGTATATAAATGGCATCGCCCTTTATATGTAGATTAACTTGGAAAGCCATCAAGTTCCTAATCGTATGGAAATTGGAAATCACGCACGCGAATTCGTCCCGAATTTTATAGTTAATAAGACGCTGCTAATCTTGTTCGAAGTCTATTGTTGCGTACTTTGATTAAATCGGTTATATTCTAATTATGATTCCGTACTTCATTTCCGGTGAATTGGAAGGGCGTTGGCGTGTCTTTGATAAGAAATTTGGTGAGTAATTGAATCTATAAATAACAATATTCGCATACGACGGTGGGGTAATATTCTTCTATTTTCATTTTTTCAATATTTCAAATCAATTCATCTTCATCTTTCGTGGAATAGACAGTATTAATATGACAACAAGTAATAAAATGAAAGATTGATTTTTTTTGTCTTAAAAATATGATTAAGTACCTGGTTTTATATTTCAACCTTTCTATGAATCTGCATGTTTCATTTGCGTGATTTTGTTTTTTATTTGTAAGTTTTTTCCCATTTTTTACAATATTCTTGTGTTTATTAGTTGAAAATAAACTTCTATTCTATTTTATCAATGTAATAAGTTTTCAATCAGTCTAAGAAAAGACTAAGCTCACTGTTAGCAGAAATATTCCTGAACAATCTCGAAAAAACACGGTTACGCTATGAGCAAAAATTTCGTTTATTTGTTCAGATATGTAGTTGATATTTTAGTCTGTTTTAAGGGCTCGAATAGACAATTAAAAATAATGGAAAATTTCATCAATTCACTTCACCCAAGTATTCAATTTACAACCGAAATAGAGAAGGACAGTTCACTCAATTTCTTAGATTTAACAATTCGTAATCATAACAACAAACATGATTCTCCAATATATCATAAACCTTCATATACCGATATCACAATACACAATACGTCTAATCATCAATTTCAACACTAATTAGCAGCTTTAAATAGTATGATATATCGCCTCTTCAATACACCATTTTCTCAAGAAAACTTCAACAAAGAACTTGATATAATCAAGCAGATAGCAGTCAATAATGGGTATGATCCAAACATAATAGACAAAATAATAAAGAAGAAATATCATAAAATGACAATATCACAAGTATTCCCATTGATTAAACCAGAAGGAGTTAAATATAATAGTTTAACTTATTTCGGAAAAGCTTCCAACAAATTAAAATCCTTTTTCTCTGATCTAGATTTCAATTTAGCATTCAGAACAAGAAATAGTCTAGGAAAATACATAAAAAACAACCATTCAAAAATAGATAAGCTCAGTGAATCGAGAGTTTTTAAACTTATATGCGGAAATTGCGATAAAATATATGTAGGTCGGACAAATAGAAATTTCAAAAAAAGGATTACTGAACACAGGCGAAGTGACATAAATTATAACGAAGATTCAATATATGATAGACATTTAGTAAAAGAGAAACATGACTTCAATTCGGATTTCGAAATTATACACCTCGGAACAAAAGGTTCAAAATTAAATCTTATGGAACCTTCAGAAATTAATAGGCATAAAAATTCCCAGAAGTTTTGAATTGATTGGGCCGATACTTGGTGTAAATTAATAAACATATTAAAACAATGGTTAAAAATAACAATTTACACTTTTATTATAAGAAATAACGCATGACGCACGTTTCGGTGGAACTTCACCTTCTTCAGATGCTAATTAGATTAGCATCTGAAGAAGGTGAAGTTCCACCGAAACGTGCGTCATGCGTTATTTCTTATAATAAATGTGTAAATTGTTATTTTTAACCATTGTTTTAATATTCCCAGAAGTTACCTACTTAGCAACCAATTGGATATGAGCAGCTCCCTCCTTCTTAACCTTTTCAATGAATGTAGGAAGTTTGTTCTTAGAATGCCAGAATGGATTTCCCAATGTTATATTTGTACTTTATAAACCTTGCATTAGATATTTTAGTTTTAGTTTGAAATTCGCACCTGAAGAAGCTGTAGTGTCACCGAAACGCGTTGTGCAACTGTTGTTGTTTTATTATATGTGATAATCGTTAAACCCAGAATTTCATTTCTCAAACATATATATATATGTATATATATATATATATATATATATATATATATATATATATATATATATATATATATATATATATATATATATATATATATATATATCAGGGGCGGCTAGTCAAAGGAGGCTAAGGATGCTAAGCCTCCTCAATAATATTCCGTGTATCACTAATATATTATATTGAATAGTCAGCATTCAGCATATTTATATTAATCAAAATCATATTATTTTATGCACCTACCTTCCTTTCAACAAACAGAAATAGTTTTTCAAATCTTACAGCGCAAGTTTTCAGATGTAATTTACTCACGAAATCGGCTTAAGTTTCTTTTGGAAAAAATTTCAGAATTTCGTGCAGAAGTTTATTTTAAAAAACTATTTTCTGTATTTCAAACTACTGATGATACGACTCAATTTAGCCCAAAACGAAAGGAATTCAGCTACGCAGATATGGAGCTTCACTATAAGCAAATATTTTATGAAATTTTGGATACTATTAGGGGTCAAATAGAAATAAGGTTCTCTGATTTGAAAGGACTGCATTTCATCGACTTACTCAATAAAAATTTGTTAACCGGATTTTCGGCTAATTTTCCAGATAACCTTTTGGAAAATTTATCTCAAAAATACACTTTTTTTGATAAGGTGGCCATAACAAGTGAACTGTGTGTTGTTTATAATGACAATGAAATTTTGGGGCAAAATGAAAATCATGTGATGACTATTAAATACCTTTTTGATAATGATTTGAATCAATATTTACCCCAAGTTTATAAATTCTTATGTCTTATTGTTTCTATCCCGGCGACATCGGCTTCCGTAGAGCGCTCGTTTTCCACTCTTAAGAGAATTAAAACTTATTTACGAAATTCAATGAGCTAGGATCGTTTGAAATATATTAGTTTGTTGTCTATTGAAAAGGAATTGGTAAAACTTTTGGCGAAAGACAAAAAATTTTATGAGGATATTATAGATCATTTTGCTAACGTTAAAGATCGCAGAATCCCGCTAATCTTCAAAAATATATAATAACTTTTTATTTGCTCTCACCAGCTGTTAACAAATTCGTTAAGTAGGTAGGTAGGTATCTATTTTGTGAAAGAAAAAAAAATTTGATGAATAGATGAATTGATTAATTGGCTGAGAAGAGTTTTTGTGAATATTGTAAATAGGAGTTGTAGGTCTCAAGGTAGACACTCGAAAGTGAAAACAAATTAATAGCTTAGGGTGCTTGTTTTACTTTGATTTTCTTTAAATTATAAGGCAGTTGACCTTGAAATACTAAAAATTTTCGCCTATGGTGTATTTCTTAACACCTCTTGTAGCCTCCTCAAACCAAAACCTCTCGAGCCGCCACTGATATATATATATATATATATATATATATATATATATATATATATATATATATATTATTATTTATATATATATATATATATATATATATATATATATATATATATATATATATATATATAAATATATATGTATATATATATATATATATGTCACCGAAAAATAACAAGAACCGCAAGTTTATAAATTTCCTAGGAAATTTATAAACATTCGTAGGATTCTAAACCAGAGATAAATTGTATTATTTTGCGCCCACATTTTCGCAAATTGATAAACTTAACGAACTCACGCGTAAAATAATAAGTAAGCAACAACCAAACGCCGTGTGCGCTCTGATTGGTTGAATAAGTCACGTGTTCCTTTTCCTTCCTCTCCACCGTAGTGATGGGCGATATATATCGATATTTCAAAAAATATCGATACATGTACGCAATATATCGAATCAATCCGATACTATCGAATCATCAAGTATCGAATGTCATATCGATATATTTTATCCGATATATAAAATATCGTCATTACGATATTATCTTGTCACATTCAATTTTTTTCTTTATATCTACTTAAATTCTCTAAGACTTATTCCTTTAAATCTACAACATTGGCAATTTGAGTAAAATTAAAACGAAAATCCCCGGATTATAGAAAACTAGCCTTTGCAATAACGAAACGCAGACATGAGGTACTCTCCGTGAGGGCAGCACTAGTAGCAAAACTTTTATAAGCTGTGGTATCTATGGTCACTCACTCACTTGTTTTGTTGGTTTCGTTTTTGGCAATATAACCCGTAAAAGTTTGTATAAATAGTTTACGAAATATAAATACCGTTAAGGTATATAATGATATATAAAAACTCTCTAAAGTGTTTTTACTCATAATTAACCTGATCACTATTTAATATTATAGACTAGTTAAATACAAGTAATTACTTACGAACAAATATATCGATATTTTAAAAATATCGATATATTTGTTCGATATATCGCAAAATATCGATATTACATTACGATATATTATATCGAAAAAAATATCGATATTTTTTTTTCATGACCATCCCTACTCCACCGCCTCCACGGAACATAAACAAACCGGTTGCTCGTGTGTTTTTGTGAAGTTTTTAATATTATAACTGTGTTAGAACTGTGAAAATAGTTTTATTTTGTTAAGGTTACTAAACTATATCCATATTGAACGACCTAGAAGCTACGGACAGCCAGAATGGTGAAGATAGAGCGGTAGATACTAGAAAATTTGTTGACGAAGTGAAATTTACCACAGAGCTACGGAAGTTTTATAGTGGCCATGACCAAAATAGTAAGAAATCGGAATGTATAGAGGAAAAAATTAAAAGTGTCATTAAAATGTATTATGATTGTTTTTTCTTCTTAATTAACCTCTTTAATATCGTAAAACATTATTTCTGTTGTTTTATTTTGGTGGAGTGAAGTAGGGCTCATTAGCATATTATGTAAAAAATGAACCCTGTATTATAGGTACCTACCTAGTTTGAAAGTAAAAATAATATTAGGTAGGTAATCGAAACTGATAAATTTATAGTTTGGCAAGTCTGATTGTACCTAAGTCTATGGACACAAGCTTTGCCACTGTCAACATCGACCAATCAGAGAGCAGTGTGTTATTTGCCGTATTTTAAAGAAGCGTAAAATTAAAAGCTCTTCTGTGATTGGTCGAACCGTTTAGAATCTTACGAATGGATATCCGTTAGTTTATAAACTTACGACGAGACGTCGCAAATTGATAAATTTGCGAATATGTTGGCGTAAAATAACACAATTCATCTCTCGTTTAGAATCCTACGAAAGTTTATAAATTTCCTAGGAAATTTATAAACTCGCGGATCTCGTTATCTTCCGGTGACATTCTGAATTCTGAATTCGTATAAATTTCTTGAGGTTCATTGGCGGTAGATTCGGATAGATTGCATTGAACTTTCTACATGTCCTGCGGATAATTCTATCACACTGTCCAAAAATAATATACAAATTCTTAAGAAAATCATTTCAATAATTTTTTTCCATCGTTTCTGAAGGTATTTCCAACTTCTGAAGTGATGAAAGTGTCGATATTATTAGTAGATTGTCACAACGTAAGTTAGTAATCATGACATGCTTAGCAAATACCAAGGGGATACTATGGTCAAGGAACATTTTCACAAATAAGTGCTCATAAGTCCGAAACTTGACTAGTTAGGTATAGGTATGATATGCATAGATAAAAAGGAAATTCTAGCAGCTTTCTGAATTTTCAATAATACACAGGGTATTCTATTTGAAATAACCAACTTATAGTCACTTTATCAAGCTAACGAAATAACTGTATTTTTTGACCACCCTATATTGAAATAACGGAGATTAGGCTGAAGTGTCGGAAGCCCCCAGGTATTAACAAACTTCAGCCGAAATTTCGATATCATTGTATTTCTTAGCTCAAAGATATCAGAGTTTTTAGAGGTCTTGATTTCCGACGAAAAAAAACGAAAATTATTTTTATTTCGAAAACGGTAACAGATAGGTATAGGGAAACATTATAAAGAGTTGTTAGGAAATTGTTGTAGATTCTAAAAATAATATAATATACATGTGATTCCATTTGAAAAATCAAAGTTGCTACTACTTTCTCATAGAAGTGGCAACACCGCATTACCGAAAATATTTTACTTGGGTAGAGAATGTCCGATTATGCCCACCATTGAATTTTCAAAGTGATCCATGTATGGTTCACCAGAAACGTCTAATGTGCCATCCACCGTGAATCACCCTGTATATATATATATATATATATATATATATATATATATATATATATATATATATATATATATATATTTTATATTTTTATATATATATATATATATATATATATATTCGTATGTATATTGAAAATTAAAATCCTCACTTAATATGGACATAATTTTTCTGAATAACGCAGTCGAATAGAATTGGATATTTACACAAAATATTTCTAACTTCAAATGATTTAAGGATACTTATTAAGTTGCGAAGCATGTGAGTACTAACAACTCTACAAAAAAAGCAGTTGAATGTAATTTCACATGTTCGCGTGAGGAAAAAGCAGCTAGGAAGACGGGGGTTATCTGGTGTATAAGCAATGCAGTAAAGACTGATTTGTGATGCTGGGGCCATCTGCGTACAGGACGTGACTCTGGTTATAATCCAGTAAAACATCGCTAATTCTGCTATTTTGTCCACTCCGCGATTTCTTCGACCAAATTCATTTTCATTTGTTCAGTGGAAAGGGTCCGACCGATCGTGACAAGAATTATGTATCTTTTAAAGAGAACATTGGATTGCCCTTTTAATTGTCTCCTAATCGCCGATGATCACGGTGGCTGTCCCAACCTCTCCAATTATCTTCACTGCTCTCTATTCGAAAAAGATTTAACAATAGCCTGAATATCGATAGAAGTTATACAGCCAGAATTTTTTTACGAATTCGTATAGCATTTTATACATGTTTGTTCAGTTTCAGTAATGTATAGAATTTTGTTGGAACTAAAATTTGATGAAAATTTCAAATGTGGTCGACACATTCTAATTCGAGATCTTCTCGTTTGATTATAGATGTTACTTCTCAACAAAATGAAACTTTCGTTTAATTAAAATCACTTCAAAATAATAGGAAAAATAAATGTGATAATATTGAATTGAATTGGAATTTACTTGGTGAAATTTCATATTCATAACTTTAAAAAGAAATAAAAAATTAACTTTTCACAGGTTGAAATAAAAATCTTATTGAGTAAACGCGTTTCGTCATAACATTGACTTCATCTCGTACTAAATTATGGTATTACAAAATAATCTATTTATGCGAAAAATTGAACATAACAGAGAGGTTCCTAGAGAAACTAAATAACAATAAGAATTCATTCAGAGTTATTGGTAGGTACATTGAACATATTAAGGAGAGTAGAAGGGTTTACTTCAATCTGGTCGTTAACTAGGTTTCCGGAATTTTTATATTTATTGATGTATAGGGATTCCCAACAGTTGGTTTTGTGGAGACTATTTTCTAACTGTAATATTTCATAATTGTGATTAAAGGTACCTATGGTTTTCTTGAATAAGATGGCACGCATAATTAGAGTAAGTTTTGTGCTGTTTTAAGCTACGTTGGTGTTCGTGTATTCGAGTTGTGAAATTTCTAATTGTACGTCCTGTATAGAATTTTTCACAAAGGTTACAGTTGAGTCTATAAACACCAGTACGTTCATCTCTATGAATTTTTGATTTATTGTTTTTAATCAATTTTCCAATGCTATTGTTGGTTTTACATGAAATTTTTAAATTTTGTTTATGAAGAAACAATTTCAGCTTTTCGGAAGGTTTTCCCAAGCATATTAGACTGTTAAATACTGTACTTTTTTCGGATATAAGTGGGTGAACTTCTGAAATTGCCATTTTGTATTCTTTCTCTGAATGAGACTGTCAATCATATTGGGTGAATAATATTCACTCATTTTGATAGATTTTCCATAAGAAATAACTAAATAATAATTCTAAAATAATGTCAAGTGACTTTAACAGAATAGTGCATAATTGTGTTGTTAAAAAATAAAATTATCAATTTTTTTAATGTATTTTAGAACTTTATTATAAAATATATTAATAGTCGATGAGTAAAACTCTTTAAAAAATTTTTTTCTTTCTTAAAAAAAATTTTAAATGGATTAAATTTTTCTACGAATCGAGGTACTACAAACGCCCCACACGATTGGCTATATTTGTGACCTCATAATGTTAAAGGAATTTCCGATAGTACAGGGTCAATGGCTTCTACGTCTAAATTAATTAACTGTTACAAAGATGTTACTTTTAACAAAAAATATTCCTTATTTAGATATCCGGCTATAAATCCTGATATATCCTTCGTCCAGTATGTACAAATTGAAGAGATATTTTAACGAAGAAATAATGATAAAAACAGGATTCGGTAAAAATGACAATAAAAAATGCATTAATCAATCTGAGGATATAATTTGACTGAAATTCTACAAGAATAGATAGAGTTTTATTCCTCTCAAAAAAAAAACAGGAATGTTCCAAATATATGATAAATTCTGTACACCGTACACTTCCGGTTCATTCAATTTTTTCTTTTTCTTTCCGTTTTATAGATATAAGCAACAAGGTCAATAATGCTTTGATTAGAAATAAAATTGTTAAAATGCATAGAATGATGAACGCTGCGATATCCAGAAGAAGATACTGATACCATGATAGTTTCAGAGATGCTACTTTTAAATGATCCGCTCCTTTGTGTCTTATGGCATAATCAACCCAGAAAGCAGCAGTGTCTGCGGGACTAAGTGGCCTGTCTCTCATTATACTCGATCTTTTTTTGGCAGCTGCAGTGTAACTGTAAAATAAGTTAGGAATATAAGATATATAATAATAATATAATATAAGATAGGAAATATAGTTCTACAAAATTAACGCTTTTTTTTTGCTTCATTTTGTAAAACTTGTATCTAGGGTTGCCATCCGTCCGGGATTCCCCGGATTTTTCCTAGTCCGGGGGTCGTCCGGAGGGGGCTTTCAAAATACGTCCGGGTAAAACCCGGACAAATTTTTTGTCCGGGTGTGTGAAGCTTGAGTCTCAGTGACGGAGATAAGCTACTAAATACAAACCAGTTGTGGCCGAATTTTTTCGAAACATTTATATTCTGAACTGCTCAAAATTGCACAGCATTATTTTTGTATACCAGCTCACAAAGCGTATGTGGAGTGAGTTTTTTCGCTAGTGTCGCAGCAATGGACGAAAGAGAGAAACTTGCTCAATACACAGACGCTTTCTTCTCTGATCAATATAAAATCTAATTTTAAAGACTTGAGTTGCTCCGACTTTTACAAATTCATGATGGAAAAGAAAGACATGTTGGCAAAAATTGGCAAGTCTGAAAAATTCCAAGTTAAGTTGAATTAGTAAAAGGAACTTGATCTAGTTAAAATTAAAACTTGTTACCTACTTTCTTTTAATTTATATAGTTAATGAATAATTCAGGCTTTTGGGTACCTAACCTATCTAACCGAACTAGATGACGTATCTTATAATTTGTTATTACAATGTAGAATGTAGTCTATTTGATTTTTGATCTACCAAAAATTATCGTTTTAAGATGTTTTTCATTTGATGATACCAAAAAAAAGAAAAAACTGCTAACGGTGTTATATCAGTATTTTATTTTTGTTGTTGTTTTGTTTATATCGCAAACAACCGGTTTGAAGTTTAATCAAATGAAAAATTGAAATATAAACGATGTGCCATTTTATTAGAAAACATTATTTTTTAGGGGGTGTCCAGGAAAAAACTAAATTTCACCCAAAAATCCGGGGTTTTTTTAATTTTTGACCGGCGTCGGCAATTTAGGTGATGGCAACCCTAATTAGATCCCACGAAAAAAAATACATTTTAAGTTGCCAATTGAATATGAAAATTTTTTTTTTTTCGAATATGCAACATTTCTAAAATTTCTCAGATTTTTGGATCTTTTCCATTTGTCTCATCAGTGTAGCTTATTCGACTCGCACTTAGTCTGAGATATGATAAGAGCGAAACAGCTGTATGCAAATTTTCAGTAGGGGTGACTTGACGTTTTCTATAATTCACCCTTGGATAGTGAATGTAGAATTTTCGTCTCGGAATACATATAACGAGCTCCCTTGGAAAGTTGTTTGATAAATTTTTAAATTATTGAAGAATTTTCCTTTTCACTTTATGTAGTATATTAAATTGACCATGGTCAACTTGTATATTTTTCATGATTTGATTTTGAGTTGCTGTGGTTAGAAATAAACTTTTTGGACCAATATTCGACAATATTGTACACCAGAAATCTTATCTGTCAGTGTAAGTTAAGTTCAAATAAAAATTTCAGTATTACGAAGACTTACTGAGTTTGATATTTTATTTTCTTAAAAAACTCTATCGCAGCGAGCTGCACTAGAAAAGAAGGTTTTCAAAACGTATCCAGTTCAAAAAATTCATTCATTCAATTTTTTTTTTAAATCAAAAAAAAAACAAATTTCCCCCTCTATCGTGTGAACAATATTTATTTTCTCCTGCGGGGGGTCAACCCCCCAACCAATTTATATCGAAATAAATACCATCCAAGATATCATACAAAACTACCTACAAAGTTTCAACCCTATGGTCCCAAAATTGCGCTTTCTATCCTGTAAACAAGATTTATTTCCTCCTCTGGAGGGTAAATCCCCAAGCAATTCGTACCTACAACAATCCCATCCAATATACCTACTCACAAACTTTTAATCATATTGCTACAAAATTTATGTCTTCCCCCAGGGGGTCAACTTCCAACCAAATTGAACCAAAACCAATCCCATTCAATATATCTTTCAAAAATACCTACTTACAAACTTTCAACTGTATTACTCCAAAATTGCGACCTTTATCGTATAAACAAGATTTATTTCCTCCCCAGGGGGGTTAACCCCAACCAATTTGAACCAAAACCAATCCCATTCAAGATATCATATAAAACTACCTAGATACAAACTTTCAAACCTATTGCTTCAAAATTGCGCCCTTTATCGTGTAAACAACGCAAAAATACATAAGCACATACATACATACATACATATGAACATATATATTAATATATACATATATATCAGGGGCGGCTAGTCAAAGGAGGCTAAGGAGGCTAAGCCTCCTCAATAATATTCCGTGTATCACTAATATATTATATTGATAATATAATATAATTTATTAATTAAGATAGAAGATATTTACATTTACTGCATTTCATTCATTTCAAGATTTGTGGCAACGCTGCGGAGGCTTAGAAAGGTATATTCTGAACGTTCATTATGCCTGCCACAGAAAAGCAAACAACGGTGCAAATACTCCGAATGAATACTTCATTGCAATAGAAAAGCAAAACACATGTAAATGGCAACACGGATAGGAACCCAGTCTCATACAATGTCGACCAATCACAACTATAGAATTTCGCGTGACATCGAGCGAATTCGTTGGAAAGCATTAATTGAATCGTAGTGTGATCGTAGTTACTAATGGCAGCGTGTTTACTTATATTGCTCGCGTATTGTTGTAAAATGAGTTTGGTTACTGAAGTTTATTTCAAAAATTTCAATGGTGACTTAGTGAAATATTTGTTATCCCATAACTTCAGTACACTAAGTTATGAGGATAAAGTTTTGATAAAAACATTGCGACCTACCCCTGAATTAAACAATTTGGTGCAGCGTAACAGACAACAAAACCGCGTTTTTAATACAAGGAATTATGAGAGACATCCTTGCCTAACCGGATCACAGGTAAAAAATAAATTATTTTGTTGGCAGTGTTTACTTTTTACTAGTGAAGATGTCTCTGTTTGGGACCGCTTAGGATTTGAGGATTCAATTCTATACCTAGTTGAAAGTGAGGAATTTTTCACCGATAAAGTAACTTTAAATACAGCACGCGGATTAATATCTTACATACAAGATAAGGAATTCATATATTTTTCAAACATCTTTATATTAATTTCTGAACAAACAGAAATAGTTTTTCAAATCTTACAGCACAAGTTTTCAGATGTAATTTACTCACGAAATCGGCACAAGTTTCTTTTGGAAAAAATTTCAGAATTTCGTGCAGAAGTTTATTTTAAAAAACTATTTTCTGTATTTCAAACTACTGATGATACGACTCAATTTAGCCCAAAACGAAAGGGTTCTCTGATTTGAAAGAACTACATTTCTTCGACTTACTCAATAAAAATTTGTTAACCGGATTTTCAGCTAATTTTCCAGATAACCTTTTGGAAAATTTATGTCAAAAATACACTTTTTTTGATAACGTGGCCATAAAAAGTGAACTGTGTGTTGTTTATAATGACAATGAAATTTTGGGGCAAAATGAAAATCATGTAAGGACTATTAAATACCTTTTTGATAATGATTTGAATCAAGATTTACCCCAAGTTTATAAATTCTTATGTCTTATTGTTTCTATCCCGGCGACATCGGCTTCCGTAGAGCGCTCGTTTTCCACTCTTAAGAGAATTAAAACTTATTTACGAAATTCAATGAGCTAGGATCGTTTGAAATATATTAGTTTGTTGTCTATTGAAAAGGAATTGGTAAAACTTTTGGCGAAAGACAAAAAATTTTATGAGGATATTATAGATCATTTTGCTAACGTTAAAGATCGCAGAATCCCGCTAATCTTCAAAAATATATAATAACTTTTTATTTGCTCTCACCAGCTGTCGATAAATTCGTTAAGTAGGTAGGTAGGTATCTATTTTGTGAAAGAAAAAAAAATTTGATGAATTGATTAATTGGCTGAGAAGAGTTTTTGTGAATATTGTAAATAGGAGTTGTAGGTCTCAAGGTAGACACTCGAAAGTGAAAACAAATTAATAGCTTAGGGTGCTTGTTTTACTTTGATTTTCTTCAACTTATAAGGCGGTTGACCTTGAAATCCTGAAAATTTTCGCCTATGGTGTATTTTTTAACACCTCTTGTAGCCTCCTCAAACCAAAACCTCACGAGCCGCCACTGATATATATATATATATATATATATATATATACCTACATATATAGAAAGAGAGATATGAAATTGAGTTTTCAAGTGAAAACCTGCTAAAAATTGTAAATCGATGATCTTACTTGGAATTATGCAGGAGCTCTGTTATAAGTGTGAGTAATTTATCTTCTGTAATCTCTTCCATGTAAATAAGTTCAGCATATCCAGCATCTACAGCTCTTTTTGCATTAGAAATCTGATCTATAAAAATTGGAACTGTTAAACACGGAACTCCGTGATAAACAGTTTCCTGGATACTATGAAGTCCAGCGTGAGTAATGAAAAGCTTCATTTTCTTATGAGCTGAAATCAGAAATAATATTTATCAATACAATCTTAAAGTATCATGAAAACACTAATTTACATATTATTACCTACAGAAATATATATGTATATAAAAATATATATACCTACATATATATATATATATATATATATATATATATATATATATATATATATATATATATATATATATATATATATATATATATATATATATATATATATATATATATATATATATATGAAAAACTTGGTTCACGGAATGAACCGCGTAAAAGATTTGAAAAATCTCCGGAGGAGATTTTTCCGAGATACTTCCGACCGCGGAAATCTTTCTGAACATACATATATATATATATATATATATATATATATATATATATATATATATATATATATATATATATATATATATATATATATATATATATATATATATATATATATATCCCACCGTGTTCCTGGGTGTTTGTATCCGTCCGGATTTAAGTTGTTCCCCTCATTATAGTAAATTGATGGCTAAATGTTCAAGTTAACGAAGCCAAAATTGTACGGAGGTCGGGCGCGTGTGAGAGGGCACACGTCTCACCTCTTTTTAAAAAAAAAAAAAAAAAATAGGTCCCCATTCTAACAGGGGGCTGAAAAAAAATTTTTTTGGCCCGTCTAGAATAGCCTCGTGGGTCGGGGATATTTTAGAATCGGTAAGAATAACGCATCAATTATAGTTACCTCGTATATGGGGCCAAATTGGAAAACATACATTTTCAAATTAAGAATAATAAAAAGTATTTAGCATTGATGATTTAAAGAATGGGGTGATTTTCGAAGACCGGTGATGTTTTGGAATGAAATTTTGGGGTAGTATAATGTTTATAATTTTTTTGCACAATGATACTAACATCGAACACCAATTTTTATATGAAACTTAACAGCTAGAACTCCCACCCACGACTCACTAGCACTGAAAGATTGACAGGCTCAAATATTGGTTGATTTTCTGCTCACTTTCAATGTCTAACAGACCATTACCACGGTTACGAATACTGAAATCATCTAAAGTCTGAATAAGTTAGGTTATGTACTATACTATTACAAGTGTAGTTTACGCGGGATTGTGTTGTACCTAAACAGGATTGCCATACATCATTTACAGGTTATGAATTCTAAAATATCCCCGCATCGCATTTCCAATTTAGCCCCGTTCTACGGTGTATATATATATAAATATATATATATATATATATATATATATATATATATATATATATAGAGTAATTTCACCTCCTTTTAAGTTTTCTCTATTCAATTCACAAAAACCAAATTCAAAATTTATCCGTAAAAGATTTCAAATTGCACCCATTATAACTTCGAGAGCTCAAAAATGTTTGAAAATGCTCAATTGCCTCAAAAATATTAATTAATAAGTAAGCTTTCGCTAATGCCGTATCCATGGCAACAATCAATGGAGTGAAATAGCTTTTTATAAATATAACTTGAAGAAATCTTAATATGTTTGACTCCACAGTTGTATGCATTTTGAAATAAGCTTTCGACTGTGGCTCAGATATTAAAAATAATATGACAGGCATATTTTCTCTTTTGTTATGTTATATTTTCCATGTTCACTTTATGTGTTATATGAAATTGACTATATTAACAGGTATATTTTATATGAATTGATTGTGAATAATTTGTTACTTTGATACAGCTATAAACTATCAGAACGCATCAATTCATATTCGAATACAGATGATGGGTTTAATAAGAAGTTCTTCCTGAGATCATCAAGCTCACCTAAAATATCATTTTGAGGTAACCATTTTCTTATTACGACATTATCCGGTTTTCCCAAAAATTCATCGTCCTCCCATTTCCACAAAACAGTTTGATTAAGTTTCGAAAACACATGCATCAGTACATTTATAGTACGTTTGGGCATATCCACACTTCTCAGACTTGATCCCATGCTGAAATAAATAACTCCAGATCTTGCAGTGTTCATAATATCTTCAAGGTCTCTAGGAAGATCTTCAGTTGGTTTTATGTGAAAACCACCGATATCAATCATTCCAGGTACTTTTGGAACAGGATCGTTGTTGCTTATATCTCCATTTAAAAGTACCATTGATGTTCTTGTATTATAAACGGAAATATCAGGAGCATTTGGATAATTCTCTTTCACAAAATGATCATGGTTTGGTAAAATGACAAAATATCGAATTAATGTATTGATAATGAACATTATTGTATTATCTAAACGTTCAAAGAATGACATATCCCTTGAGTAATGAAGGAATAGATCAGGAATGTAGGATGGGAAAGTGGGATTACCAATGGAAGGGTTAGTTAGGTAACTAGCTCCCATTGGACTATAGAACAAAAACGGAATATTTAAAAGATAGGGTATATATGTAAGGCCATCGCTGTAAAATTGCTGAATGATAACTAAATCGAATTTTTCGGTTTCCAAAAGTTGCTTTAGCTTAGGATGAGATAAAGTAGCATTAATTGATATAAAACAAGCTTTACCAATCGCATAAGTTTGAACGTATGGGTGGAGTTTGTATTCAAAGTAGTTTCTCATTAAACCTAGAAAAAAAAATGGAATTATAAATAATAAAAAATTTTAATACCAAAAATTCAGTATTTCGTTCACTTCAGACCCATTATTTAGAATATAGTATGAACTTTAAAATAAAACACACTTGGCTTGTGTTTCACTATATAAAAATATTTAGATACTGTATTCAGCAGTAAAGAATAGTCGACATGTTTCGAGTTATGAACTCATTATCAAGACTGACTACTGGAGAGTATTACATCTTATTTTATAAAACAGACAGAAGCAAAGGTGATACCTGAAAATCAATTTAATTTGTTCGTTTACAAGGGGTAATTGACTATTATGGTCGGAACTTATTTCGAGAATTTCAAGAAGGTCAAGGCGCTTTCCTTTGTTATCTGAATGTAACAATTAGGTTTTGTTGAAATGCAGGAAATGATTAAATTTTATACAATGTTCCGAGAAGCCAGTGGTATTTTTATTTTGTAAAATTGACTTTTTATGTTCTTCAACACGAATATTCCTTCCTGTTCGTCCAATATAGAAAGCAGGACATTCGTCGCAAAATATTTTGTAAACACCACTGTTTTCTCCGATATTAGATCAAGTTTCTTTCATTTGTACAAATTCTTTTAACGTTATTTTTCGATAGTCTTTTTGCTACTCAAATTCGGTATATAATTTATTGGGAATTATTTTTGTTCTTCATTAATAATTTGGTGGGGTATATTGAATGCAACAGATACTTTATTCGTTTTATCCCAATGAGTTTATCGATAAGTCTTTCATTGTAACCGTTATTAGTTGCTAATAATTTAATTGTATTAACTTCGGTTTGAAAATTTGTTTCCGATAATGGAATAGTGAACAACCTATGTATGAACGAATGAAAAGCAGAGTTTTATTTTAATGTGTTGGTTACATTATTTAAATCAAAACTTATTACATTGAATCCAGTTTGAAACAGAGTTCGTCAATTTAATTTAGAAAAATCCCATGGAATTTTCAGTGTCTCAGATATTTATTACTTATCATTCATAAAATCACACTGAGATCACAACTACAATATAGATTTATCATGCTGAGTATTGACGAGTACATAATTCCAAAATTTCATAATTTGCAGTAATAGGAAAATTGTATTATTATTACAATTTTCAATAGTGGAATATAGTTGTTTCTCAGAAATCTAAAACCAACTTCAGTATAATAATACAATGTATTGTTATTATTATAATTAGGTTACTACTATGACTATGCACAACTGGTTGGCGTTGATTCTTTAATCCGGACATTTTCAAAAGGAAATGGTATTACTCAACGTACCTACCACACAGTGCCGGATGAACGTTTTTGGGGCCAATTGGCGAACGTAGATAAGCGATACGCCCCCTACCGGTGTCGAATATTACTAACGCATGGGCCATAGATAATAACTCCATAGATAATAACTCATTACGTTCAAACAATTCAAGCAGAGTATTCATGTTAATTCTTCTTTTATTTCATGTTGTTTCTTTCCGTTTTGCTGGTAAGTACTTAGTTTTGTCCTTTATACTCAAAACTTCTTCAGTTGGTAATGAAAGTAGACATGTCAGAGATGTTTTCTTGAAACTTTTGAAAGATTTTTTATTTTTTAAATAAATAGGTGTTCTATTATACAACCTTTTCATGATGTATACATAGTTCCTCTAACCAATTAATTTATTCGTCCTCTCCTTTATTTTATTATTGATTTTAATTTTCAATGATAAAAACTCAGTGTAGATTTCAACTTGATGTAGGTAGGTTATCTACTGTTGAACAGAGATAATATTCTCCTCAATCGAAACACAATAAATCAAAAGTCCAAAAAAAACACAAATTACGACGATAAACGTTCGAAAACTCAAAACGAAATGAACGTAAATACCATTACAAACAATGTAAACAATCCGTTAATGGCCCATGCTGTAGTACCGATATTAGCTGTTCCGATCTTAATTTCAGACGCCAATAGGCTGAGATAGAGGCCTCGTTAAGGGGACGAAAAATCCCAAATTTCTGTGTTCGCTATTTTGTGATTTTTATACTCATGTATGAACTGCGGGTCATAGAATATTAAATTTATATAGTAGAGCGAAAAAAATTGAATTTCAAAATTCAATAGTATCGAAATAACTCAGGTGTACGTGTTCACATTATGCATTTTTAGAAATTTCATTACCGTAAACTAAAATAATGGATTTTCTTTAAAAAAAATTTATTTAATTGTATTACTTTTACCTGATATGTCTACGTTTACTTGACAATCATGCGATAGTCGAAACCGGTTGTACCTATATTATAAATACATGGAAATTGATGAAAAAAATTTTTCAATAAATGACTATTATTACTCACCTTTGAGTGATTCATAAACCTCTGGCAGAACTATATCCCTATAATTATCAGGTAGATTTTTTCCTCCAGTTGGGCTCACCATAGTAACCTCGTGTCCTTTTTCGGCTAATATTTTCATTAGGGTTACACCACTCATATACTGACTTTTTCCTGGGTAATGGAAAATAGCTAAGATTTTTGCATTTTCCGCATGATATATCAGTAATGAAAAACAAAATAGCAATACAATAATTTTTTCTGACATTTTTTTCAGTGGCCAAAGTTTTCACAGATATATATTTTATTTTTATTCGTTATGCAATCTGGTAATAATAAAAGGTACCTATATCTATCTTAGAAACTGTATATTTTCCTACTCGTGTTTTACTTCCTCCATAATTATTGTCCAATATTATATGATATACTGGTTCTGAAAGTTAAGAAAAGTTTTTCATTCATTAACAGAAAGAAAAAATTGATATTAAATTCAGTAAATTCTAAAAAAATAATTTTTTTCAGTATGACTTCACCAGCTTATTTTGTGAGTTTCTCCTTATTTATCACATATTCTACATGAATTATATTCTTTTTCCCAACTCTACAGAGGATTGTCGCAAGAGGATACATGTAGTGAATAAGCATATATATTTTACTTTTCTGTTTCTGATTCAACACCGAGCTGTTAATATTATGAAAAGTATTTTTTCAATTCCTATTAGCATTGGTTGGCTGTCTCATAATGGCTGGTACCTTTTAATTTTGCACATTTAGAGTAGGTACCTATTATTTATTCATTTATTTAATATGGGGTTATCTTGCACTGCGACCTTAAGATCTATTGTGCCCCCATCAAAGCTGTTTTCTGTACTACGCCATCTACCTACAGCTCGCCTTATTAGACCAGGGTCGATATTTTTTGAAACCAAAAAAAATAATAGTAGGAAGAAACCCATTGGAAAAGAAGGAGAATATATTAAAAATGGAAGAAAAAATTAATTACGGGCGATCTGAGGTCAGGAAGGGGAAGAGGGTGAGTTTTAAGGGTAAAAAACGGTTTATCTCGATTTCCGGTAAAACTGCAAGTCCTATGAAAAAAAGTCAAATGGCAAAATTGTAGGTAATAAAAAGATCTACAACTTTGGTATTTACACTTTTTTCACATAACCTCAAAATTTATGTGAAAAATTCAAAGAACCAAGTTTTTGGTTTTTTATTTTTATCTTTTACAAACAAATTTTTTTTTCACGAAATTTGGTGAAAACTTACTTTTTCATGTCCCAAATATACTGTAATTTATTTGATTTGAAATATTCATTTTTTCACCTTATTTTGACTCAATATCGAAAAAGCACCCTAATTTTTAATCGGAAATTCTCCCGTCAAAATATCAGCTTCTTTCAAAAAGTTGGTATACTTTCTGTTGGTTGAAATCTCTACTTTCCGATGGTGTAAAAAAAATACATTACTATAGTAAATTTTACAGCAGCTACGAAATAACAGGTAAGAGACAAGGCCCAGACCCTCCTAGCCTCTTCACCAATTCTCTATGAAATACCTTTTGATGGGCTGAAATTTTCCGTAGGTCACTCAGGTATATAAGTTATCTTAAAATAGCAATAAATATGCATCTACGCATATAATTTAAAGAAGATTCTAGAACTTTCTCAAAATATTGTAGATGTATTATTAAATATTAACTTTATTAACTTATTTGTTTGTTAACATTTACTATAGTAATGTATTTTTTTTCACACCATCGGAAAGTAGAGATTTCAACGAACAGAGAGCACACCAACTTTTTGAAAAAAGCTGATATTTTGACGGAAGAATTTCCGATTGAAAATTAGGGTGCTTTTTCGATATTAAGTCAAAATAAAGTGAAAAAATTAATATTTCAAATCAAATAAATTTACAGTATATTTGGGACATAAAAAGGTAAGTTTTAACCAAATTTCGTGAAAAAAAAAATTTGTTTGTAAAAGATAAAAATAAAAAAACAAAGACTTGGTTCTTTGAATTTTTCACATAAATTTTGAAGTTATGTGAAAAAAGTGTAAAAACTCACCCCCTTCCCCTTCCCGACGTCAGATCGCCCGTAATTTATTTTTTCTTTCATATTATTATATTCTCCCTCTTTTCCAATGGGTTTCATTCTACTATTATTTTCTTTCACTTTTTATCATTTTTAAAGGCTTCTACTCTGGTCTATATAGTTCCAGAGTATTAATAAACTCCAATATCTGGGAAGGTTTCAAGGAGGTTATGTTCTCACTCCCACAAGTTTCTTGACCAAAGCATTCCTTTAATTGGCTTGCAATGGCGAGGCATTCTGTAACCTGGTGAACAAGAGTTTCATCCTCCTCCCCACAGAATCTACACTCGTCAGTTTTTGATAAACTTATTCTCAACAGATGCTTTCTGAGGCGACAGTGTCCTGTAAGGAAGCCAGTGAGGAGGTGTAATTAATTCTTACTGAGATCCAGATATCCTTTGGATCTTGCAGCTTTAAAGTTCCAAAGGAACTTTCCTTCAAGTTTCTGAACCAAAACATTCCTTTCGTTAGCTTGCAATGGCGGGGCATTCTGTAGCCAGGTGAAATGGAGTTCTTCCTCCTCCCCACAGTATCTACATTCGTCAGTTTCTGATAAACCAATTCTCATCAGGCGCTTCCTGAGGCGACAGTGTCCTGTAAGGAAGCCAGTGAGGAGGTTCTACGTGGAACTTCAAAATAAGAAAAGCCGCTGGATAATTCAAAGAAACTGCCTCCCACAGGGTAGTGTTCTAGCCCCCACCCTATTTAACGTATACACCAATGACCAGCCAATAACAGAAGATGCCAAACACAACGTATACGCTGACGACCTGGTTATCACAGTTCAGGGTCGAACGTTTAGAGAGATAAAACTCGAGGACTCAATAGAAACCATGGCCAAATACTACCGAGAAAACTCGCTGAAACCGAACCCAAGTAAAACCCAAGTAAGTGCATTCCACCTAAATACCCACAAGGCGAATAATAAACTAAACGTGTACTGGGAGGGCAAAGAGCTGGAATACGCCGAAACACCAAAATACCTGGGCGTTACCCTAGACAGAACACTAACCTACAAACAACATTGCTACAAAACCAGACAAAAAGTAGCTGCTAGAAATAGCCTCATACAAAAATTGGCCGGAAGCAAATGGGGTGCAAAACCTCAAGTCCTAAGAACATCCGCGCAGACCCTCTGTTTTTCAACCGCAGAATATGCCTGTCCAGTCTGGTGTAGATCAAGCCATGCAAAACAGGTCGATACCGCCTTAAACCAGACCTGTAGGATTACTACCGGTTGTATGAAACCAACACCAATCAACCTATTGTACAGGGCAGCGGGTTTTGCAGAGCCGAGCGATAGAAGAAAGAGCACAGAGCACGTCGAAAAATTTAAACAAACCTTCGATAACCGCCATGTCCTCTATGGACAGGAGCAGCAACGAAAAAGGCTTAAATCAAGGAAAAACTTCATCCAGTGTGCCACCCTGGAACCACCTGACAACTTCCCTATCAATGAATAACCCTGTGCGGGGTCAAACTTGGATTGGAAGACATGGAGAACGCTAAATAGGATACGAACCGGCGTGGCACCCGTAAAAACAAACAAGCTAAGGTGGAAAACTGGGGAAGATCAACAATGCCTGTGTGCATGTGGGGAGATACAAAACATGAACCACCTATTGGAATGCACACTATGTCCTGCAACGTGCTCCATCGATAAAATGTGGATTGCGAACGAAAATGCCATAGACGTAGCCCGGTACTGGGCCGAAAAACTCTAGATGGGATGATTTCGGAGCAAAAGCAAAGCAAGTGAGGAGGTGTAATTAATTCTTACTGAGATCCAGATATCCTTTGGATCTTGCAGTTTTACAGTTCCAAAGAAACTTTTTGGAGTGATCCATCCCTGGAAGATTCTGCCAGAGTATTTTTCTTTCGGTTACCTCCTTCTCCCGAAACCACGTTTACGAAAGGGCATACATCTTCAGAAACTCTGATCTTTGTTTGAGACTTAAATTTCTGTTATCTATTTGCGCTTCTTGGATAATATCTTTAATACCTAATGATTATTATTAATATGGTTTGAATTTTGTAACTCACCTAGAGATATATGAACTCTATAATTCTTCACAATTCTAAGAATAAGCACCTTTTTTCTGTATGCTCATAGTATAAACTTGTTCAAAAAATACAAGACCAAGTAATTGGCAGTATCAGATAAACATCAGAGGAACTCTATTAGACAACATTAATGGTTTCATATTGTACCTTTTTCAATAAAATGATAACTTATCAATAATAAGCCACATTATTGCGGAATTTTTATTAGCAATTTTACTGAAAACAATTTGTGTCTTATTGCGGTAATATATTCCTTGAATTAGCGAGGAATTTAATCAATCATCAATTAAAATTTTTCCTTAGTGATTGAGGAAACTTTCCACAAATTTACGTTCTTGGATGTTGATATATATACTTATATATTTACTTGTACTTTGTCAGCAATGACAGACCGTTTGAATTGAAAAACAAACTACAGCATTAATCAAACATAAAAATGATGATAATCATAATTTGAACTTCAATTGCACCAAAATTTTAGAAATAGAAAAACAGCAAAAATGCCATGAAATCTTGCAATTTCAAAAAAATTCAACAGAGGTCATAAATGATATTAAATATTTAAGTACAATATATACCTACTATCATCCAACATACTTCAATAAACAACCAAAATTCTTCGGTAACATCGACTCAACTAACCAGCTTCAACTACAGATTTAATTTTACCAACACCATCCACATTTTAGGAATATCCAACCAAAATCCACATCGTGTATTTTTTCTAGAATAGGTGTAATTTTGAACATAGCTATGACGTGTAATGTCTTTTTAAAAACAAATCCTGAGAACAAATATTTAAGAACCTGTTTTGTACATTACGTGGATATGAGTTTCTGTGGTTTCCTCTACCATATAATATAAGCAGCCTTCACTGCTGATATTAGACTAGTAAATCAAATAATCAAGAACATATTGTCTGCATTATGAAGGTAAGGGTTTCTGTGGTTTCCTTTACCATCTAATATTAGCAGCCATATTAGACCAATAGATCAAATAATCAAGAACATATTGTCTGCATTATGAAGGTAAAGGTTTCTGTGGTTTCCTTTACCATCTAATATTAACAGCCATATTAGACTAAAAGGCCAAATAATCAAGAACACATTGTCTACATTATGAAGGTAAGGGTTTCTGTGGTTTCCTTTACCATCTAATATTAGCAGCCTTCACTGCTGATATTAGACTAATAGATCAAATAATCAAGAACATGTTGTCTACATTATGAAGTTAAGGGTTTCTGTGGTTTCCTTTACCATCTAATATTAGCAGCCTTCACTGCTGATATTAGACTAATAGACCAAATGATCAAGAACATATTGTCTACATTATGAAGCTAAAGTTTGCTGTGTGTTCCCTTATCACATAGTATCAGCAGACCTGATTGCTAATATTGGACTGAATAGCAACTAATTAGACTGAAGATGGCCACAGCCGCAAAAATTTTTATGATACATAGTTGTCTGTTTTTTGACTTTTCAATTTTTTTTGAAATACATAAACGCCAAGTTAATTCCTATCTTTCAGAAGATTTGAGAAAGTCAAGAATTTCGTGACGAAACGTTAACTATTTAATAGTAGCTTCCGCTTTTCCAGGGAGAGACCCATAAAAAACAATTCTTCTGGTGGAGCAGGCTGCATGAGTTTCATCCTCAAGGTGTGAATCAAACATAGATTTAGTGAACGATACATCAAACTGATTTCTGATAGCAGTTGAGTAGTCATCTTCATTGATAGAACGCATATTTTTTCTTTGCAGCTTGAGTTTCGTTTTTTGACTTGAAAGGTGTGTACCTGATATATTCGACAGATGGCGTGTGGTTTGTTTACATACCACTATGTTTCGTCTGAAAGATTATCAGGTAAGAAGAAACTGTAGGGAGGGATTGTTGCCGCATTAGGTTGGTAGGCAATACTGTTGAATGCTCCAACTTGTACAAAACAGTTGTCTATAGTTTCATTCATTTATGGTGACAATCTCGCCTCTCTATGTCTCAAACACTCACCTCTCAAAGATGAGCGGGATTGTATTGGGATCAAAACTTATGAGAAGAATTGTTTAATTAATTTCGATTTTTCGAATCATTCTCCTGGCATTGAGTACACACATATATATATATATATATATATATATATATATATATATATATATATATATATATATATATATATATATATTATTCGAAAAATCGAAATTAATTAAACAATTCTTCTCATAAGTTTTGATCCCAATAATTTTATATATATATATATATATATATATATATATATATATATATATATATATATATATATATATATATAATTAATAAAATACCCCTGCATGTTTTGAAATAAAATCAAATAATAGCAAGTGAATAAAACTACATGTTTTCAGTTATATTTTATTCATTTCAACATTTTTTTTGGATTTCTCGCAAAATAATCCAACGATTTTATCAAGTAAGTATTTCATTGTAACTATGACTACAATCAAACATAAAATAATGAATGCAGTAACATCAAGTAGTAGGATTTGATACCAGTGTAGTTTCAAAGATGCTACTTTCAAATGATCTGCTCCATTGTGTCTTATTGCATATTCCACCCAGAAAATCAAAGTGTCTGCTGGAGATAAAGGCTTGTCTCGCATTATGATGGAACGTTTTTTGGCATTTTCAGCGTAACTACAAGAAAGTGCATAGATATATGTGAGTTATCTTATTTTTATATTAGCTTCATTTCTGGCGTATACTTCATCAGACAATAATTTGGTGAACGACAGGACACAAATGAAAATTAGGTTTTCCTAGTTATAACACTCAACCAATAATGTTGACTTGCTAAATTTTAACATTATCGCTATTGGTATTCCACCATTGGTATTTTGAAGCAAGTATAATATGAAAGACTGTATAACTCTAGGAATATATAATTTAATTTTCAATTCGATTGATACTCGATTTTAAAATATCTTTATCTCAATATTCAGTGCCTTTCCAATAAAACTTACTTTTGATTTCGAAGAAGTTCTTCTATTGCCAAAAGTAATTTTTCCTCAGTAATATCATCGAAATATATCGTTTTTCCGAATCCAGCTTTCATAGTTTTTCTAGCATTCGATAACTGATCTACCATAACTGGAACAGTTAAGCATGGAACTCCATGGTATATTGTTTCTAATATGCTGTGTATTCCACCATGAGTGATGAAGAGTTTAACATTTTTATGTGCTGAAATTATAATAGTTTCAATAAAAGGTAATAAGTGACCAACAAGCATGAAGTATCAGCAGTGGGGGGGCGAACTCTGGGACTCCGCCCTCAAAAGAATTCTAGAAGGAATCGTATTTTTATAATTTTAACACATAAATATATAATCATATATAATTTAGAACAAACTAGTTACTCAAGCAATATTCTAAGAATCTAAACAAATCCACACGCTCCACCGTAATTTTAAGAAACTATACCAGTATTTCAATCCAACATTACATTATTTCAATGAGCACGGGTGTTTGAGCCAGGAGTCCACATATCCCCCATTAACGGCAAGGCGAAATGACGTAATCCGGGGTCGGCACAGAAGACTGCTACGGACTCAACGTGTCTGAGCCCGCATGAAGATTACCTGCTGTGTTGGCGGATGGTTGTGAGGGCTGTATTGTTTTTTCTTTTGCCGATTTTATAAACATAATGAGGGTGCGTGAGTTGAAAAAAGTTGTTCAGAGGATATCATGACATGATATCCTCATACATACTAACCTAATATATCATTCTGTGGTAACCATTTGCGAATAACAACATTATCTGGTTTTTCTGGTAACTGATCATCCTCAAATTTCCATAGAATAGTTTGATTCAATTTGGAAAACACATTCAGTAACGCAGTTCTTGTTTCAGCGGGAATATCTACACTTTTCAGATTAGAACCCATACTGAAATAAATTACGCCATACCTTGCAGTATTTAAAATATCTTCTAGATCTAAAGGCAAAGGTTTTGTTGGTTTTATGTGAAAACCACCTATGTCAATCACTGCAGGTACTCTGGGAGCTGGTACGTTGAAGCTAATGTCCCCATTTATAAGAATTATGGCTGGTCGTTGGTAATACTTGGTTATATCCGGAGCTCCAATAAAATGCGATTGAACCATCTTATTATGAGTAGGTAAAAGTACGAAGTTACGGATGAGTTCGTTTATGACATACATTATCGTGTTATCTAAACGCTGCAAAAACGTCATATCGCTGGTATAAGGTAAGAAAATGTCCGGAACGTAAGATGGCCATGCAGGATTACCAACACAAGGATTTGAGATGTAACTGTCACTGAATGGACTGAAATACACAATGGGAAGGTTAAGATGGTGAGCAACGTATGCCAGACCATCAGAATATAATTGCTCAGTAATTACCAAGTCGAATTTTTCAGAGGCCATAAGTTCATGTAATTTTGGATGTGATAAAGTGCAATTTATCAATGGAAACATCATTGTGTTGGTTATGTAGGTTTGGATATACGGATGTATTTTCAATTTGAAATAATTCTTCATATGTTCTGAAAAAATTGATCATTGTTTAGAATTATGAATCTCCATAAACGCAGATAAAAAAGTAATTAAAAAATATATACACAGAATTTTTCCTGAGTAAGTTAATATAAAAAATTAACGAGGTATTCTTTGGTAAAAAATAATTCTACTACATCAAATGAATTTGGGTTCTTGAAGCTTTCGTTTAAGGACTATCAAATTATTGTATTTTTTTAGTTTTTATTTTTAACTTTTACGTCTATCGATATTGGATTTGTAATATATTTTTAACTGATTGAGGGCCAAAAAAGAATTTTTTCAATTGCTAGTAACACTTATTTGAATATTTATGAAGATATATGTCGTGATCTTTTTGAAATAGTTAATTTTCCTATGTTATAATATATAGTATCTATATTTGTGATTTTCATTAATTATCACTTTGTTATTGAGTTGAAGGGGGGGGGGATAAAAAATATGCATAAAGGTTATTTGAAACTCTTACAAAATAAATAATTGAGGCCTCGGTAGACCAGCGGTGAGAGAGTACCGCCTTGTACCGTTTTTTGACCGAGGATGTGGGTTCGAGTCCCACCTTGCTCTTGGGCGTTGTGTGTGTCCTGAATTTAGTGGTTCTAGTTATGAGATTGAGTGTTGGGTAATGTACATTGTTTACAAGCCCATTGGCCGTTCGGAACCGGCGTTAAACTGAAGGTCCCCCGAGTTAAAAAAAAATTAATAATTATTTTGTAAGATTTTCAAATAACCTTTATGTATATTTTTTATTTTTTTGAAATAGTCACTATCAAAATAATATTCTCTTAATAGATCCTTTCAACATTTTATGAAAATCTACATAAAATAGTGATTTTTGGAAACTGTTTTGATTAATCAAAATAATTTCTGAACATCGAATAAGTGCACGATACATGTTTCGATGTTCATATGAAATTACAGCATATTTGGAATACTAACCTGGAATTACTTCATTTACTTCAGATAAAACTACATCCCTGTAGTTTTTAGTCGGATTTTTCTCTCCAATTGGAGTGACCATGGTAATTTCATGTCCTCTTTCAGCTAAAATTTCCATCAAAACTACAGCAGACATATAATGACTTTTACCTGGGTAATAAAATAGGCCTAATATTCTGGCACATTGCGTATTATAAATAAATGATAGAAATATCAGACTGAGAGTTATAACTTTCAGAAGTTTCATTCTCGACTAACGTTTGCGTTTCTTGATTACAATCCAAATATTATCATATTTATAACGTTTGTTCGTTGAATTAAAAGAATTGTAAGATAATGAAACTAACTACTTGATTTTCCGTATAAACAAAATTTCCTTCCTGTTTTCTTCTAATTATCAATTATTATTCTTCACGCAATAAATTTTGAATTGGCAAAAGTGGTAACAACTAATATGAATATAATTTAATAATTTTAAATAATTCATTTCAGTATATATATATATATATATATATATATATATATATATATATATATATATATATATATATATATATTATATATATATATATATATATATATATATATATATATATAAACAACACAATTTGTATAGGGTGTTGGGGTACAAAAATCCTTAAAAACCAGTTTTTTCTTAGCTCCATAAACCCTCCCAAAGAATCCTGGAAAGCTGAATGTTATAAATAAATTGTTCATAATGTCATAATGTACCGGAGAAAAATAGATATATACCTATAGCTATATATAGGAGGAATAAAACGGATATGAAACAATCGCACTTCACTGTTGACTTTCAAGTGAAATACCACGAAAATAGATTTGAACTTTGTGGGTTATTGTTTGCAAATATCCTCAACCGGTTTCTTAACTCCATATACTCTGAATTCAGGATAGATTGTACTCAATTCATTTTCACATATTTTGCCACTAGTTTGAAAATTTTCCGCTCATGCACCTTCCCGCCACTCCATTCCGCAAAGATTGAGTAGGTATGCCAATGTTTTTGTTTGACTGAATTTGCTAAACTTTTATAGTTTTGTTGTTAAAAGATACTATTAACTTTCGGAACATTGCAATTGAATATTATTTTCAACGAAAATATGAGGAATATAAAAAATATGAATCTTTGTTTCTATCAAATTTTATTAGCGCCTCCTAGTGACTGAAATGGTAACCTTACAATTTTGGAATCACCAAATATAACAGGTTCTTCTTTATACGTCTTGGGTGCATTCGCGTTGGGCACTTACACGCTTTAAGCGCTCACGCTTAGAAACACTTATTATTGGCGTTCGTGCCTACTAGCGCTTAGAGACGCTCACGCTTTGGCTTTGAGCATTAGTTATTTCAACATGGCGAATGTCAGATCTTCTTTTTACGCTTAGGTAGGCAAAAGAAAATTTCTGAAATATTTATAGGCAAAGGAGCAAGTTACTTATTAATGCAATTTGGAGTCAGATAATTGACAGACAAAAATGCGAAAAAACATAATGAGCAGTGGATTTTCTCAGTAACTATCACAGAACATGTTGAAATTCATACGTAGCGGTAACTCAAAAGAAAGTTGATTGAGATATGACGTCAACTAAACTAGGATTATTAGGATTATTATATATTTCATTCAATAGCTGCGGGGATTTCCACAAACTGTGTTGATTAATTTGAAGCTGAATTAAGAGCCATTTGCACACAATTACACTTAAATCATATTAGAATACTAACGGAGTAATATCCCTTTTATTTGAAATAAAATATTAATAATAATAAAGATAAATTGAATTTTATTACGAATAAGTAGTGGTATTTCATTCACTAAACAATTGAATTAAGCACTGAGAAGAGAGAAAGAAAATCATCAGTACAGAGTTGATTCACACTGATTCACCTATTGGCTCTAATGACAAGACGCTTTATGGGCTATAATATGTAGTTTACCACGGGAATGTTCTGTTAATATCAACTCCAACTAGAATTTGCATCATTTTTGACAGAGGTTTACTCTCTTTTAGGAAGATCTAGTATTAAATACTAATGAATACTACTAATATTTGATAATATGCATTTACTATTATTACGTTATAACAAGACCCTTAAAATCATTACCTACTAATTATTAATAGCAATTTCCAGAATAACCACCATAGATATATTATACTATATATATACATAATATATATATATATATATATATATATATATATATATATATATATATATATATATATATATATATATATATATATATTAAGATTTCTATGATAACCACATTGACGATTTGATTATTACATACTACTGCTATACTTTTCTTCTGTTGCTTTGGAAGGCTCTCTCTATGATCTTAAATTGTTGGAAGTGATTGAAGGTAATTGTAACAGCCTGTAATATTGGTTATCCTCATAATCATAATCATGCAGCAATTACTATGTGATGATAATTTTAGGATGGCTTCCTTAGTCGTTAATAAAATTCATCATATATATACTTTCTGCAGCATCATTGAGAATTGAATTTCGATTTTAAAAAAATCGCAGATATTTCTAAAAATTTGTTCGAATTTTTTCTTCTTTGCGCTGGCTAGTAACCATCATCATTAGTCCCAATTCTTGAGTAGTTCTACTACTTCTACTATTCGTAATTCATATGACTTATAATTGACATACCATAACTACTTCATTCTGGCCATTCTGACTGCACAGTTTATCTCCACTTCCACTTCTACAGTGCAGTTTTTATTTGATAACTTGTATTGATAAATAATCATTGTTGGTAAGTATGTAATGAATAACAAAATTTCAAAATATTATCTGAATATCTTCAGTTAGAATTAGTTCATTAGTTTAGTGGTTTCAAGCGTATATAAAGTAGGCAAATGAAAAATATCTTGAATTGAAAAACCCAGCTATGTCTATTAATCTAAAACGGAAAGTGTACGAATCCTGTGTACTACCGGTAACAACATATGGCCTGGAAACCACCGCGCTCACGCAAAAAAGTGCTAGTAGGCTAAGGACAAGCCAAAGAGCCATGGAGAGGGCAATGCTGGGGATCAGTCTCAGAGACAGAGTTCGCAACGTAGAGATCCGAAGGCGCACTAAGATCATAGATGTAGTGGCGGGGATTGCTGGCCTGAAGTGGCGATGGGCAGGACACGTCGCAAGACAGGACGGCACGAGGTGGCCGAAAAATATCGTCCAGTGGAGACCCAGGACAACAAGTCGGAGTGTAGGAAGACCGCAACGGAGGTGGATGGATGACATCAAGAAGATTGGGGGAAAAATTGGCTACAAGTAGCGTCAAACAGAGCGACATGGAAAGATCTGGAAGAGGCCTACATCCAAGAGTAGATGGAGACGGGCTGAGAATGATGAATGATTACTTGAAAATCATGTGATAGTCGAAACCGGTTGCACCTATATTATAAATACATGGAAATTGATGAAAAAAAATTTTCAATAAATGACTATTATTACTTACCTTTGAGTGATTCATAAACCTCTGGCAGAACTATATCCCTATAATTATCAGGTAGATTTTTTCCTCCAGTTGGGCTCACCATAGTAACCTCATGTCCTTTTTCGGCTAATATTTTCATTAGGGTTACACCACTCATATACTGACTTTTTCCTGGGTAATGGAAAATAGCTAAGATTTTTGCATTTTCCGCATGATATATCAGTAATGAAAAACAAAATAGCAATACAATAATTTTTTCTGACATTTTTTTCAGTGGCTAAAGTTTTCACAGATATCTATTTTATTTTTATTCGTTATGCAATCTGATAATAATAATAGGTATATCTATCTTAGAAACTGTGTATTTTCCTACTCGTGTTTTACTTCCTCCATAATTATTGTCCAATATTATATGATATACTGGTTCTGAAAGTTAAGAAAAGTTTTTCATTCATTAACAGAAAGCAAAAAATTGATATTAAATTCAGTAAATTCTACAAATTTTTTTTAGTATGACTTCACCAGCTTTTTTTTTGGTATTTCTGCGACCAAGAGTTTCTCCTTGTTTATCACATATTCTACATGAATTATATTCTTTTTCCCCAACTTTACAGAGGATTGTCGCAAGGGAATAGATGTAGTGAATAAGCATATATATTTTACTTTTCTATTTTTGATTCAACACCGAGCTGTTAATATTATGAAAAGTATTTTTTCAATTCCTATTAGCATTGGTTGGCTGTCTCATAATGGCTGGTACCTTTTAATTTTGCACATTTAGAGTAGGTACCTATTATTTATTCATTTATTTATTTAATATGGGGTTATCTTGCACTGCGACCTTAAGGTCTATTGTGCCCCCATCAAAGCTGTTTTTTGTACTACGCCATCTACCTACAGCTCGCCTTATTAGACCAGGGTCGATAATTTTTGAAACCAAAAAAAATAATAGTAGGAAGAAACCCATTGGAAAAGAAGGAGAATATATTACAAATGAAAGAAAAAATAAATTACGGGTGATCTGAGGTCGGGAAGGGTGAGTTTTAAGGGTAAAAAACGGTTTATCTCGATTTCCGGTAAAACTGCAAGTCCTATGAAAAAAAGTCAAATGGCAAAATTGTAGGTAATAAAAAGATCTACAACTTTGGTATTCACACTTTTTTCACATAACTTGAAAATTTATGTGAAAAATTCAAAGAACCAAGTTTTTGGTTTTTTATTTTTATCTTTTACAAACAAATTTTTTTTCATGAAATTTGGTGAAAACTTACTTCTTCATGTCCCAAATATAATGTAATTTATTTGATTTGAAATATTCATTTTTTCACCTTATTTTGACTCAATATCGAAAAAGCACCCTAATTTTTAATCGGAAATTCTCCCGTCAAAATATCAGCTTCTTTCAAAAGGTTGGTATACTTTCTGTTGGTTGAAATCTCTACTTTCCGATGGTGGAAAAAAATACATTACTATAGTAAATTTTACAGCAGCTACGAAATAACAGGTATGTAGTAAGGCCCAGACCCTCCTAGCCTCTTCACCAATTCTCTATGAAATACCTTTTGATGGGCTAAAATTTTCCGTAGGTCACTCAGGTTATCTTAAAATAGCAATAAATAGGCATCTACGCATATAATTTAAGAAGATTCTAAAACTAAAAAAAAGTGTAAATACAAAAGTTGTAGATCCTTTTATTACCTACAATTTTGCCATTTAATTTTTTTCCATAGGACTTGTAGTTTTGCCGGAAATCGAGATAAACCGTTGTTTACCCTTAAAAACTCACCCCCTTCCCCTTCCCGACCTCAGATCGCCCGTAATTTATTTTTCTTTCATGTTATTATAATCTCCCTCTTTTCCAATGGGTTTCATTCTACTATTATTTTATTTCACTTTTTATCATTTTTAAATGCTTCTACTCTAGTTCCAGAGTATTAATAAACTCCAATATCTGGGAAGGTTTCAAGGAGGTTATGTTCTCACTCCTACAAGTTTCTTGACCAAAGCATTCCTTTCATTGGCTTGCAATGGCGGGGCATTCTGTAACCTGGTGAACAGGAGTTCCCTCCTCCTCCCCACAGAATCTACACTCGTCAGTTTTTGATAAACCTATTCTCAACAGATGCTTCCTGAGGCGACAGTGTCCTGTAAGGAAGCCAGTGAGGAGGTGTAATTAATTCTTACTGAGATCCAGATATCCTTTGGATCTTGCAGCTTTAAAGTTCCAAAGGAACTCTCCTTCAAGTTTCTGAACCAAAACATTCCTTTCGTTGGCTTGCAATGGCGAGGCATTCTGTAACCAGGTGAAATGGAGTTTCTTTCTCCTTCCCACAGAATCTACACTCGTCACTTTTTGATAAACCTATTCTCAACAGATGCTTCCTGAGGCGACAGTGTCCTGTAAGGAAGCCAGTGAGGAGGTGTAATTAATTCTTACTGAGATCCAGATATCCTTTGGATCTTGCAGCTTTAAAGTTCCAAAGGAACTTTCCTTCAAGTTTCTGAACCAAAACATTCCTTTCGTTGGCTTGCAATGGCGAGGCATTCTGTAACCAGGTGAAATGAAGTTTCTTCCTCCTTCCCACAGACTCTACGCTCGTCAGTTTTTGATAAACCTATTCTCAACGATGCTTCCTAGGGCGACAGTGTCCTTTAAGGAAGCCAGTGAGGAGGTGTAATTAATTCTCACTGAGATCCAGATATCCTTTGGATCTTGCAGATTTAAAGTTCCAAAGGAACTTTCCTTCAAGTTTCTAAACCAAAACATTCCTTTCGTTGGCTTGCAATGGCGGGGCATTCTGTAACCAGGTGAAATGGAGTTTCTTCCTCCTTCCCACAGAATCTACATTCTTCAGTTTCTCATAAACCTATTCTCATCAGATGCTTCCTGAGGTGACAGTGAGGAGGTGTAATTAATTCTTACTGAGATCCAGATATCCTTAGGATCTTGCAGGTTTAAAGTTCCAAAGGAACTTTCCAACAAGTTTCTGAACCAAAACATTCCTTTCGTTGGCTTGCAATGGCGGGGCATTCTGTAGCCAGGTGAAATGGAGTTCTTCCTCCTCCCCACAGTATCTACATTCGTCAGTTTCTGATAAACCAATTCTCATCAGGCTGATGAAGAGTTTAACATTTTTATGTGCTGAAATTATAATAGTTTCAATAAAAGGTAATAAGTGACCAACAAGCATGAAATGAAGTATCAGCAGTGGGGGGGGGGCTCTGGGACTCCACCATGAGTGATGAAGAGTTTAACATTTTTATGTGCTGAAATTATAATAGTTTCAATAAAAGGTAATAAGTGACCAACAAGCATGAAATGAAGTATCAGCAGTGGGGGGGACTCTGGGACTCAACCATGAGTGATGAAGAGTTTAACATTTTGATGTGCTGAAATTATAATAGTTTCAATAAAAGGTAATAAGTGACCAACAAGCATGAAATGAAGTATCAGCAGTGGGGGGGGGCTCTGGGACTCAACCATGAGTGATGAAGAGTTTAACATTTTTATGTGCTGAAATTATAATAGTTTCAATAAAAGGTAATAAGGGACCAACAAGCATGAAATGAAGTATCAGCAGTAGGGGGGGACTCTGGGAATCAACCATGAGTGATGAAGAGTTTAACATTTTTATGTGCTGAAATTATAATAGTTTCAATAAAAGGTATTAAGTGACCAACAAGCATGAAATGAAGTATCAGCAGTGGGGGGGACTCTGGGACTCAACCATGAGTGATGAAGAGTTTAACATTTTTATGAGCTGAAATTATAATAGTTTCAATAAAAGGTAATAAGTGACCAACAAGCATGAAATGAAGTATCAGCAGTAGGGGGGGACTCTGGGAATCAACCATGAGTGATGAAGAGTTTAACATTTTTATGTGCTGAAATTATAATAGTTTCAATAAAAGGTATTAAGTGACCAACAAGCATGAAATGAAGTATCAGCAGTGGGGGGGACTCTGGGACTCAACCATGAGTGATGAAGAGTTTAACATTTTGATGTGCTGAAATTATAATAGTTTCAATAAAAGGTAATAAGTGACCAACAAGCATGAAATGAAGTATCAGCAGTGGGGGGGGGGCTCTGGGACTCCACCATGAGTGATGAAGAGTTTAACATTTTTATGTGCTGAAATTATAATAGTTTCAATAAAAGATAATAAGTGACCAACAAGCATGAAATGAAGTATCAGCAGTGGGGGGGGACTCTGGGACTCAACCATGAGTGATGAAGAGTTTAACATTTTTATGTGCTGAAATTATAATAGTTTCAATAAAAGGTAATAAGTGACCAACAAGCATGAAATGAAGTATCAACAGTGGGGGGGGACTCTGGGACTCAACCATGAGTGATGAAGAGTTTAACATTTTTATGTGCTGAAATTATAATAGTTTCAATAAAAAGTAATAAGTGACCAACAAGCATGAAATGAAGTATCATCAGTGGGGGGGGGACTCTGGGACTCAACCATGATTGATGAAGAGTTCAACATTTTTATGTGCTGAAATCATAATAGTTTCAATAAAAGGTAATAAGTGACCAACAAGCATGAAATGAAGTATCAGCAGTGGGGGGGGGGGCTCAACCATGAGTGATGAAGAGTTTAACATTTTTATGTGCTGAAATTATAATAGTTTCAATAAAAGGTAATAAGTGACCAACAAGCATGAAATGAAGTATCAACAGTGGGGGGGGACTCTGGGACTCAACCATGAGTGATGATGAGTTTAACATTTTTATGTGCTGAAATTATAATAGTTTCAATAAAAGGTAATAAGTGACCAACAAGCATGAAATGAAGTATCATCAGTGTGGGGGGGGGGGCTCTGGGACTCAACCATGAATGATGAAGAGTTCAACATTTTTATGTGCTGAAATTATAATAGTTTCAATAAAAGGTAATAAGTGACCAACAAGCATGAAATGAAATATCAGCAGTGGGGGGGGACTCTGGGACTCAACCATGAGTGATGAAGAGTTTAACATTTTTATGTGCTCAAATTATAATAGTTTCAATAAAAGGTAATAAGTGACCAACAAGCATGAAATGAAGTATCAGCAGTGGGGGGGGAGCTCAACCATGAGTGATGAAGAGTTTAACATTTTTATGTGCTGAATTTATAATAGTTTCAATAAAAGGTAATAAGTGACCAACAAGCATGAAATGAAGTATCAGCAGTTGGGGGGGGGGGGACTCTGGGACTTCGCTCTCCCAGGAATTCTAGAAGGAATCGTATTTTTATAATTTTAACACATAAATTTATAATCATATATAATTTAGAACAAACTAGTTACTTAAGCAATATTCTAAGAATCTAAACAAATCAACACGCTCCACCGTAATTTTAAGAAACTATACCAGTATTTCAATCCAACTGCAACCAACATTACATTATTTCAATCAGCACAGGTGTTTGAGCCACGAGTCCACATATCCCCCAATAACGGCAAGGCGAAATGACGTAATCCGGGGTCGGCACAGAAGACTGCTACGGACTCAACGTGTCTGAGCCCGCATGAAGATTACCTGCTGTGTTGGCGGATGGTTGTGAGGGCTGTATTGTTTTTTCTTTTGCCGATTTTATAAACATAATGAGGGTGCGTGAGTTAAAAAAAGTTGTTCAGAGGATATCATGACATGATATCCTCATACATACTAACCTAATATATCATTCTGTGGTAACCATTTGCGAATAACAACATTATCTGGTTTTTCTGGTAACTGATCATCCTCAAACTTCCATAGAATAGTTTGTTTCAATTTGGAAAACACATTCAGTAACGCAGTTCTTTTTTCGGCGGGAATATCCACACTTTTCAGATTAAAACCCATACTGAAATAAATTACTCCATACCTTGCAGTATTTAAAATATCTTCTAGATCTAAAGGCAAAGGTTTTGTTGGTTTTATGTGAAAACCACCTATGTCAATCACTGCAGGTACTCTGGGAGCTGGTACGTTGAAGCTAATGTCCCCATTTATAAGAATTATGGTTGGTCGTTGGTAATACTTGGTTATATCCGGAGCTCCAATAAAATGCGATTGAACCATCTTATTATGAGTAGGTAAAAGTACGAAGTTACGGATGAGTTCGTTTATGACATGCATTATCGTGTTATCTAAACGCTGCAAAAACGTCCTATCGCTGGTATAAGGTAAGAAAATGTCCGGAACGTAAGACGGCCATGCAGGATTACCAACACAAGGATTTGAGATGTAACTGTCACTGAATGCACTGAAATACACAATGGGAAGATTAAGATGGTGAGCAACGTATGCCAGACCATCAGAATATAATTGCTCAGTAATCACCAAGTCGAATTTTTCAGAGGCCATAAGTTCATGTAATTTTGGATGTGATAAAGTGCAATTTATCAATGGAAACATCATTGTGTTAGTTATGTAGGTTTGGATGTACGGATGTATTTTCAGTTTGAAATAATTCCTCATGTGTTCTGAAAAAATTGATCATTGTTTAGAATTATGAATCTCCATAAACGCAGATAAAAAAGTAATTAAAAAATATATACACAGAATTTTTCCTGAGTAAGTACATATAAAAAATTAACGAGGTATTCTTTGGTAAAAAATAATTCTAGTACATCAAATGAATTTGGGTTCTTGAAGCTTTCGTTTAAGGACTATCAAATTATTGTATTTTTTTAGTTTTTATTTTTAACTTTTAGGTATGTCTATCGATATTGGATTTGTAATATATTTTTAACTGATTGAGGGCCAAAAAAGAATTTTTTTAATTGCTAGTAACACTTATTTGAATATTTATGAAGATATATGTCGTGCTTTTTTTGAAATAGTTAATTTTCTTATGTTATAATATATAGTATCTATATTTGTGCTTTTCATTAATTATCACTCTTTTATTGGGTTGAAGGGGGGGGGGATAAAAAATATGCATAAAGGTTATTTGAAAATCAATTACAAAATTTATAATTATTTTGTAAGATGTAAGAAATAACCTTTATGCATATTTTTTTTTGTAATAGTCACTATCAAAATAATATTCTCCTAATCTTTTCAACATTTCGTGAAAATCTACATTAAATAGTGATTTTTGGAAACTGTTTTGATTAATCAAAATAATTTCTGAACATCGAATGAGTGCACGATACATGTTTCGATGTTCATATGAAATTACAGCATAATTTGGAATACTAACCTGGAATTACCTCATTTACTTCAGATAAAACTACATCTCTGTAGTTTTTAGTCGGATTTTTCTCTCCAATTGGAGTGACCATGGTAATTTCATGTCCTCTTTCAGCTAAAATTTTCATCAAAACTACAGCAGACATATAATGACTTTTACCTGGGTAATAAAATAGGCCTAATATTCTGGCACATTGCGTATTATAAATAAATGATAGAAATATCAGACTGAGAGTTATAACTTTCAGTAGTTTCATTCTCGACTAACGTTTACGTTTCTTGATTACAATCCAAATATTATCATATTTATGGAGTTTGTTCGTTGAATTGAAAGAATGGTAAGATAATGAAACTAACTACTTGATTTTCCGTATAAACAAAATTTCCTTCCTGTTTTCTTCTAATTATCAATTATTATTCTTCACGCAATGAATTTTGAATTGCCAAAAGTGATAACAACTAATATGAATATAATAGGTAGGTATATATCATTTTAAATAATTTTAAATAATTCATTTTCACATATTTTGCCACTAGTTTGAAAAATTTCCGCTCATGCACCTTCCCGCCACTCCATTCCGCAAATATTGAGTAGGTATGCCAATAGTTTGACTAAATTTGCCAAACTTTTATAGTTTTGTTGTTAAAAGATACTATTAACTTTCGAAACATTGCAATTGAATATTATTTTCAAGGAAAATATGAGAAATATAAAAAATATGAATCTTTGTTTCTATCAAATTTTATTAGCGCCTCCTAGTGACTGAAATGGTAACATTATAATTTGGGAATCACCAAATATAACAGGTTCTTCTCACGATATATACACACCTAGGTTCTTTATACGTCTCGCATTCGCGTTGGGCACTTACACGCTTTAAGCGCTCACGCTTAGAAACACAGATTATTGGCGTTCATGTTGGCCTACTAGCGCTTAGAGACGCTCACGCTTTGGCTTTGAGCATTAGTTATTTCAACATGGCGAATGTCAGATCTTAGAAGTTAGCTTACGCTTAGTGTTGAGCGTGTGTGAGCCATAGAGATAATACAGTAATATCTCTATGGTGTGAGCGCGAGTCGACCACAGAAAACGAAGCTTATGAGCGCTTAAAGCGTGTAAGCGCCCTACGCGAATGCACCCTTTATTCTACAGCTACACGCGTAGTCATAGATGATAGGATGTTTTTCTTTGTGAAGGTATAACTGCAAGTTTGTTGGGGCTACAAAGGCTTTGCACTGTAATGCAATTCGCTATATTATTATAAAAGGTAGGTACTTCTTATTCTCGTAGATAGAATTTTAACTTTGTTGGTATTGCAACTTATAACACGTTCTATGGAAATTTTTTGTGTCAAAGTATTAGGATTTATCATTTTTTTAGCCTGAATCTATTTTATTTCTTTCACCAGTACTGTATCATTGTTACTAAAAGCCTATTTTATTCAGTGCTTTGATTTGCATGGCGATTGTGGCTTCAAAAGTTTTGAAAAAGCCACGAATGTCGTGGCGAAACGTCAACTTTTTAATGAAATCGAGTTTTTTGAGATTCACCAAGTCTGTTATTGCTAATAATTATCAAAAAGTATATATATATATATATATATATATATATATATATATATATATATATATATATATATATATATATATATATATATATATATATATATATATATATAATATATATATAATATATTTTATATATATATATAATATATATATATATATATATATATATACATATATATATATATATATATATATATATATATATATATATATATACTATATATATATATATATAATATATATATATATATATATATATATATATATATATATATATATAATATATATATATATATATATATATATATATATATATAATATATATATATATATATATATATATATACATATATATATATATATTATATATATATATATATATATATATATATATATATATATATATATATATATATAAATATATATATATATATAAATATATATATAGATATATATATATATATATATATATATTTTTCTGACGCATCATTGAGAATTGGATTTCGATTTTAAAAAAATCGCAGATATTTCTAAAAATTAATTCGAATTTTTTCTACTTTGGGCTGGCTAATAACCATGATCATTAGTCCCAATCCTTGAGTAGTTCCACGATATATACACACCTAAGTAGTTCTACTATTCGTAATTCAAACTTCATTCTGCCTGCACAGTTTATCTCCATTTCCACTTCTACAGTGCAGGTTTTATTTGATAACTTGTATTGTATTGATAAATAATCATTGTAGGTAAGTATCTAATGAATAATAAAATTTTAAAATATTATCTGAATATCTTCAGTTAGAATTAGTACATTAGTTTAATTGATTCAAGCGTATATAAAGTATAATCTATGTAAGAATTAGTCAATTCCTTTGGTAGGCGAATGAAAAATATCTTGAATTCGGTGAATCCCATACTCCAACTACAGAAAATAATAAATCTTACGTATGTAAGTATGCAAATTATATCTCTAGTTGACAATTGTAAATATTTTAGATTTTAGTACCTCATCCTCATGGTCCTATAAGAGATGTTTTAGCCCACATACATTACTCATAACATTTTGTGAGCATGGCAGTTACTTGAGCCAAATCATATAAGTTGAATAGATACATTATTTATCTGATTCATTATATCACATTTACCACTCAAAGAATCAAATTTTAAGTAGATATTGTATTATAAACTATATTTGTGATGTTGAATTCATTGTTTTTTTAAATTTTTATTTATTATTTGTATGTAAGTAAACTCATTCACTCTGATAATTATAATATTGAATGTTTTAAAGAAATTAATATTATTTAGTTGATAGAATCGGTCGTTACTACGTGATAATTAAACATGATGAACAAAAACAAAACTTGAATTTACTATGTTTATTATCACAAAAATACTTTGAAAAATATAACATTTGAGTTAAGAACTCAATGTGCCCGATGATGGTCTAGTGACCAAAATTGCAATCGCAGTGTTATATTTTTCAAAGTATTTTTTGTGATAAACGAAGTAAATTCAAGTTTTGTTTTTCTTCATTAATATTATTTATTGAACTTTCCAATTTTCAAAAGGATTATATATACATTTATGTATCGCTTAAATTCAAAAGAGCTGAAGCTCTAGTTAAAAGAAATTGCCTGGTCTGAAAATCTTTTTTATTTTGTCTCTAAACTGTTTCCATTGTTGCAAAGATCTATTCCATTTATCAGTTGAGCCCTAATATTTACATATTGTTCAGAAAAACTCTAAATTAGCTGATTTTGTTTCAGTATAATTTGTTTATTGTTGTTTAGGCAGAACAATGTATATTTACATTTTGTGAGGAAGTTGCTGAAAATTAATACTTCACATAGTAAAACACAGTAACCTTTTCTTCCACTTTTCAGAAAATATTGGGTCCACTCCTCCAACACAACACTGTTCTTCATGAAACGGCTACTGTAATCTGCTGAGGAATATCATCTGCCTAACAGTAAAAGTACTTGATAAATTTGTGAACAAGTTAACACATGCTGTTTATAAAATGACTTCTGTAACATCTGCCTTAACAGTATCTGATGAAGTGATAAACAAGCTAACTTGCATCAGATGTAAGAACACACTTTCAGTTATTCCTGTTTATAGTCTTTTAGATGGTAGTAATATATGTGGAAGATGTACTGATGAAAATATTGAAGGTACCAAAAACACACTTTATGAAACTCTTTTAGAGTTTTTAGTTTTTCCGTGTATGAATAAACGGTTTGGTTGTATGGAAAGTTGTAATGGAAAAAAAATGTTTGAACATGAAATAAAATGTCGTTATAGAAGAATAAATTGTCCCACATTCAAAATATCATCTTGCGATTGGATAGGAGAAATTGACAATTTGCTAGAACATTTTGAAAATAACCATGTTAGAAATTTACTGAAAGAACCCTCATTTGAAATAAATTTTATTCATGACTATGAGGAAATTTCTCTGATGCCTTATGCTGAAAGTCTGTTTCTAGTGAAACAACATGGAGATGTGAAAGCGAAAATGTTCTGGTGTTCCATTCAAACAATTTTTACCAACGAGCATGAAGATTTTGAATATTTTCTGACACTCAAAAATCCTAGCAATGGGATAGTAATAGAATTGCCCCATAAAAGAGCTATCGGTTTGAGTGACTCGGATGGTGTTGAAGTGGAATTTGAGGAAATACAAAAGAAACTGCAGAATCCTAGTATTGTTATTGGTACCATAGATATTTTGGAATTCGTGAAGGATTCTTCCGTAAAATCTAAAGAGGTTAAAGACTATTTGAGTGAAAGTAATTTCGAAATGTTGAAAATCATAGAATGTCCAGTTTGTTTCGAATATATGGTACCTCCAATTTATCAATGCTCAGGAGGACATAGCATATGCGGTGAGTGTAAAAATAAAGTACGACAATGTCCAACTTGTGAAAAATCATTTGGGGATACTCAAAATTATGCAGTAGAGAGTTTTACCTCATTTTTAAAATATCCATGTAAGAATTTTGAAAGAGGTTGTGATTATTTGTCTCTTGCCAAGGAAATAAAGAAACATGAAAAGATGTGCATGTTTGGTGCCTATGACTGTCCAACCAATGCATATAGTTTTTGTAAATGGAGAGGTTTGAGAGAAAATATTTGGCCTCATTGTAAAGAAAATCATATTGATAATGTTATGGAAGCTCCTTTCATTTCTATACCCTTTGACGAAGATGATCAAGAAGAACAAGATCAGGATTGTTTCATATTTAAGTTTGTTAAGAACATTTTTGTGTTACATTGGCAATACAATGAAGTAAATAAAGTGTTCAGCTGGGCACTTCAACTCATTGGACCACCAGAAAATAGTGAAAATTATCATTTTGAGCTTGATATTATTGACAGGAGTGGAAGAAATTTAAGAATTTTCATGAGATGTCCGTGTGAATCTTATACAGACAAAAGTTTGGCCTTTAGTAAGGATAAATCTTTTGTGTTTTTAACTCTTGATCAAGTAAAGCCTTTAATTAATGAAGTATTCTGCTTCAAAGTATCGATCTATAAAAACATGTGATTGCAATGGAATATTTTGATTTTCAATTCCTTTTGCCACATCTTTTCTACGAAACAATATTACTTGTGTGATAGATAATAAAAATATTAGTGACTAAGGTTACCTTCATTTATTTTATACATAAATGTACATTAAGAACTCTATGAATTTCTTTAGATTTTATAAGTTACTTCTGTTATTTTCTCAATAAGTATGCTGGTAGTACATGTTATTTTAGTAAGTTTATCTGGTAAAATTTTAATTTCTGACAACATATTTTGAATGCTATTAAAGAATAAAATGATTCATCAACTTGTTTCTGAAAAACATATATGTGATTTTGATATTATTTTAATCAATAAATGGGAATATCTTCAAATAATTCATTTCTCAAAGTTGTATATATTTTCCTCCAGTTATCTCATTATCATCCTTGTCTCCTTTTCAAATACTTTTTTTACTAATATCAAAGCCTTTTGAGGCTTGACATTCATTGATGAAAATGTATTATTAATTTGTGTTAGGCAATACATTACATATCTTCATTGCAGTTATCACGTTTTGCTGCTTCTCCTATTTTACGACAAATATATGATACTCAAGTGTGTAGTGTACCTCTAACGAATTATGAAATTAACATATTTTACAGATTCATAATATTAGATAAAAGAAAATTAAATAGACAGCTATCTTTTTATTTAAATCAACAAAAATACACCATTTTTGAATGACCTAAAAACTTGAAATTCTAAATTTAATTCCTTGTAGAATTATTACGAGATTTTCTATATATATATATATATGACATATAATTTAATTTCTCATATATAATATTGTATTGCATTTATTACCAGTTTTTTATAAAAATAAAAAATATATACAAAATACATAGCTTAGAGACTAATATAGCTTAAAGACTAATATAAATAGTATATCCTCACAGAGGTAATCAAAGTTACCTGTGCGTGAGGCCGGTAATTAAAACTAAACTAAAAACTAATATAATTAACTCTATAAACCAGGCTTTAAATATTTTCTAAAAATCTTCTTTAGTTTGTATCACAATCGTCACCTGATGCACAATTAAATATTATTACGTCTGATATATTCTTTTAGCTGCTTTTTTCTTTTAATTTTATTTTCAATATTTTTTAGTTCATTAGGTAATGCATTAAAGACTAGGATAGCTTTGATATAAGATCTTTTTTTACTTATTTTTAATGTTCTTTTTGGCAATTGTATGGATTTATTTCTAGTTGCACTTGTTGATTTTGAACATAATTCTGATAAAGTTACATAATGATATAGTAGAGATTCAAGTGAAAATTGTTGTTCTATTGTGCAAGGTTGATTTTCATATAGTAAGTTTTTTTTGTTGATTATTTTTAAAATTCTATTCTGCCTTCTTTGCAGCAAAGAGATTTGCGTGGAATAAGCTCCACCCCAAGCTATTATACCATAGTTGAGCACACTATTAAATAAAGCGTAATAGACTATCATTAACGTCTTATGTTGCATTATTTTTGATAACTTAAAAAATATGAAAACCAAATATTTTGTTTTGTTTAATATATAGTTAACATGCAAATTCCAACTCAACCTATAGTCTACTATTAGACCCAGATATTTACAACTTTCAACTCTCTTAACTTCTTGATTACTTATTATTTTAACATGCAATCTTTCAGGTACACTATCACAATAATTCCCAAAAGTTACAAATACAGTTTTATCAATATTCAACGACAATTTATTTAAAGCAAGCCAATCTGATATTTCTTGTAGTTGAAATTTTATTTTTTCCTCTACTTTTTTCCAATCTGATTCCTCAGTTATGACTGCAGAATCATCAGCGTATGAGACAATCTGGCCCTCAGGCGTATTCATGAGCAGATCATTAACATAGAGTATGAATAACAGTGGTCCCAGGATTGTTCCCTGGGGAACACCCACATTCACCTCCTCAAAGTCACTGTAATTTCCATTTATTCTGACCTTCTGCAGCCTTCCTCTCAAGTAACTAGAAATCAAAGTATAAGCATTTCCTCTGATTCCGTAGTTATATAATTTTTTAAGCAAGATTTCGTGATTTACGGTATCAAAAGCTTTGGCAAGGTCTAAAAAAGTGACAGCTATTGGACTACTTTTATCAAGTTTAAATTTTACCGATTATGAAATTTAATGCGTCTTTCGTACTTTTATTTTTTGAAAAGCCATATTGTTTATTAGAAATGATGTTAGATTTATGTATAAAATTTATTAATCTGTTGTGAAAAATTTTTTCAAGGATTTTTGCAAAATTTGAGATCAGTGAAATAGGTCTGTAATTGGAGGGTTTATATTTTTCTTTAGATTTGCGTATTGGTACTATTTCTGCACATTTTAGTTCATTTCATTAGGCCATTCACCATTAATAAAGCAAAGGTTAACTATATGAGAGAGAGGCTCAGCAAGAAAGTCAGCTAAAGTTTTGATAATTTTAGTACTTATCCCATCAATACCACCTTTTTTATTCTTCATTTTCTTAACTATTTTTAGTACTTCATTATGGTTGGTCAAATGTAAAAAAATAGTTTTTTGGTTTATAGGTGGTAAAGTGAGTTTTTTATGCATAGGTTCTTTAATTTTATTAGCTAAATTCTTTCCAACATTACAAAAATAATTGTTCATAACGTTAGACATTTGTTGAGGATCCCCTATTTTCAAGTTAGTTTTTTCGTCAATAATATATATTTAATCACTTCTTTTTTAGTTTTGCGTTTACCAATTTTGTCGTTAATGATCTCCCATAAACGCCTCGAGTCCCCAGAATTTTTCTCAACTTTACTATGCTCGTATTCATATTTAGCTTTTTTTTTTAATTTTGTCAAGTTCTTTTTCAAATATGTATTCATTTTTGAGAGTCAAGTTTGAAACATCTCTTTTCCACTTTTTATATAGCATTTCCTTTTTTTTATATAGTGTTATCAATTCCTTGGATATCCAAGGGCTTCTAGGGGTATTGTACTTTTGTTTATTTATTGGCTGCTTAGATTTTTGAACACATTTATCAATTAACTTCAAAAGCTCTTTTATGGCTTCAGTAGGGTCATGCACAGTTAAAATTGAAAACCAATTTATTTTTTTGGCTTCTTTCATCAAGGTAGTATATAATATAGTGAAAACAATTAGAAATGAAAAACATAGTTTGAACAACAAATAGAGTTAGTTTCCTTTATTCAATTCAAGAACTACATTTTTACAAATGGTATGTAAATATAAATATCTGATAATAAAAATATACATCAATTAGTTTCTTATAATCTACAACTATAACTGAAAATTCCACACATATAGAGGGTAACGACTTCATTATATATATATATATATATATATATATATATATATATATATATATATATATATATATATATATATATATATATATATATATATATATATATATATATATATATATATATATATATATATATAATACATATATTTATATATATATATATATATATATATATATATATATATATATATATATATATATATATATATATATATATATATATAAACTAGATCATATTTAATTAGGCAGTTATGATTCCCCAAATTTGACATAAATACTGATATGCTATAATTTTACAAGGTTTTAATAGATAACTAATAATTTACAAAATATATGACCATACTATCAAAATAAATTTAAGGAACATAAATTATGGCAAAACTAAAAATATTTTATAATTGAAAAGTCAACAAAAAGTGATGCGTTCATCATTTTGGGTGATGTAGATGTGCTTTAAGCTATTCATCCCAGTTATCGGTTTATCTAAAATTAACTATTTTCTAGCTACTATTAAAACAGAGAATTAAACAATACTCTCAATGAGATCAACAAAGAAAGTTACAGAACTGTCTGCCTGTGCTAATTTTGATACACTAGTAGTTCCAACATCTTTTCAAGATACATTATGTTCAGACACCAGAAATATATAATAATTTAGTTGCAACATATCAGACCTATCGTAATGTCACACTTTCTTGTATTGTAATAGGGAATTTTAAACAATTTCTGCAACAATTCAATTAGCAGCTCAAATACTTGTTTTCGTGGTTTGTGCCCAACTACAAAAGATTCAGAATGGACCTTATGCTAAAAATTTTAATGAGCAGAATTTCAAATGGAAGGATATCAACTCATCTAATATGTTTTACTTTAAATAATTCAAAAAGATATCCAGTAACTTAGAGATTAATTACTTGTATTTTGATTTAAACATATATTAATATTTATAATAAGAACACATCTCTTAGTTATAACTATGGCAAAGTGTTTGGCACTGAATTATAAAGAAGATTTAATGCACCAAATAATAATTATTTGAACTTATCAGTAGAAAGGCAACAACATTGTGCGAGTAAGAATAATAATTTTTTTAAATTAATCAAAATTCAATTGAAAAAATTTGCTAATTAGAATGATTCGTCAATATTCGAGATTGAATGAGACTCATATTATATGTAAAGGTAATAAAGAAATATTAAACTAGGGTCCAATAGGTTTAGTTCGTATTTTTCATGGTGATAAACGTTAACTTCATTATTTCTTAATTTTCATTAGGTGGTTCTAGATAAAATTTATGTATACCTCGCACAAAGGAAATTCATTATTTATAACATATTCATAAGGGAAGCATTACTTCTACATATTGATTGCTCGTCGTAGGAACGTTATGTAAACCTATGCACTGTTGTTTATCAGTTGCAAATCGTAATATGTTTATACACACTGTTACATTTCGTCACTTAAGAAAAATAATAAAAACGCCTTTCATAACATATTTCCAAATTACATGATACCTGAATCATTTTTTTCCAATTTAATTTCAAATACAACCTACGATAAATTTATTTTTGATTTTCAAAAACTCAGTATACCACATTCTAAATTTTTCGTATCGATTCCATAACCGATATTGTTGATCTATTTGTAAAATAATTTTAGAGATAGAAAAACTCAAAAATACTTAAATAATAAAGATGTAACAAATAATATGCACTCAGTAGACAATTTAAAAATGCCTATATAATTAACACCAGCTTATAAAATTAAACTTTAATGTAACACCCGATAAGTCACGATTTTGTAAATTTTTATGAAAGCAGAGTTGAACTTCGATTAAACTATGATGAATAATTTTCTTAAATATTATTCATTCATACCGGGAATATAATATAAAGCAGTGTAAAACAAATACAATTAAGCGCCCAGCTTAAACAAATAAAAAACTTCTGTTTGCGTTTTATATTCAGTATGAAAATTAATTTATTATGCAATAGATAATATATAGTAATGAAATCAATAACATATATTTGTAAGATCATGTATTAAGATTACTTCGCTGAGACTGGAATATGCTGAAAACTTTTCCGTTTTTTATATTCGCTTTTCTGTATCAAACCCAACACTTTTCAAAAATTTGGCACTCAATGATCAAATGTAATGAAAATGAAAATAGCTGCCAATAGGTAACCATGCAGGATCTTGTAAAGTGAGCTTTTCAAATAATTCCATGCCTATTTACTCAAAAAACAGATCTGTTGGAGTATATATATATATATATATATATATATATATATATATATATATATATATATATATATATATATATATATATATATATATATATATATATATACACTCACCGGCACGAAAAAAGGGCCCCCCGATAATTTTTTATGAAATGCATTAATTTTCTAATTGTTTTTCTTAATTCGGGGTTTTCAACAATGAAATCGGTTTATTAGAATACCCCGCAGATTTTTAATCAAGAAATGTCTTCCCAGCTTGAACATAATTTAGGTATTGTACGAAAATCTCAATGATGTAAAAGTTATCATCTTGCACTTACTTCTGCGGTTCCAGTAGGCTATGCATTTTCAGTGATTTTCACGATGACATTTTAGTTTAGGTTAAGTGTTTATTTATGTTATATGGTTTATTACTTGCTTATGTCAATTAGTGTGAATTTCAAGATGTCTTTAAGCGCAGAAACTGTTGCATCTATTGTTGCTCTCATTCAAGACGGAAGTCAAATTTACGTGGCTAACAGATTTGGGGTATCACGCAGTACCGTGCAACGTGTATTTACACGTTTTATAGAGACGGGAGCTTACATTCGACGTCCTGGAACTGGTCCCCAGAGAAGAACTACTCATCGAGATGACCGTTTTATGATATCTTCAGCACTAAGAAATCGTCATACAACTGCTGTAGAGATTAGAAACAACCTTGAACATGTCAGGAACGTAAATGTTAGTGAACGAACAGTTAGAAGAAGGTTGAATGAAGCTAATCTGAGATCTCGAAGACCCGCTATAGGACCAGAACTTTCCAGAGAACATCGTGTAGCCAGATTACAATTCGCTAGGGAGCATCAAAATTGGAATGCATAAGACTGGAGCTGTTTGTTGTTTACCGATGAATCCAGATTTTGCTTACGATCCCCAGATGATCGCGAAAGAGTCTGGAGAAGAGAAGGTGAACGATATGCTGAGTGCACTTTTAGCCCTAGAGTAAGTTTTCAAGGGGGTTCAGTTTTGGTGTGGGCTGGAATATCTTCAGAGGCGCGAACAGAATTGTACATGGTCCCTAGAGGATCTGTGACTGCAGATAGGTACACAAATGAGATCCTATAAGATTATGTTGTTCCATATGCACCATTTATTGGTGACAACTTCATACTGATGCATGAAAATGCACGCCCTCATACCGCCCGCATTGTGTCACGGAATATTTGAACGAACTTGGTATAACCCAAATAGCATGGCCAGCGCGCAGTCCCGATCTAAATCCAATCGTGCATATTTGGGACATGCTAGGTAGAAGAATTCGAAGCCAGGTACATGCTCCTCTTACCTTGGATCAGCTCAGAGAGGCTCTTTTAGAGGAATGGGAAGCGATTCCACAGAATGAAGAATTAACAGTATGCCTAGAAGAATTAATGCCGTTATACAGGCTCGTGTAGGTAATACGAGGTATTAATTAGACAGAGAAGTGATAAATACTGGTTTTTTAAATTGTTTTTTGTGTATATGATGATAATTGTATAACTGCTAATAAATTTATTTTCTTTGTGTTAATGTTAACAGGCATCATTTTTATGAAATAAACGCTTTCCGAAAACATTTTCTGAAGAAAGCATAATTTGAAAACATTTATCAATGCGTGCCTACCGTTGACAAAGGTTACAATAAGAAAAATAGAAAATTTAGTCATTTTAATAAAAAAATTATAGGGGTGCCCGTTTTTCGTGCCGGTGAGTGTGTATATATATAATATATATATATATATATATATATATATATATATATATATATATATATATATATATATATATATTTATATATTATATATTATATATTATATAATATATAATATATATTATATATATATATATATATATATATATATATATATAAAATATATATTATATATATATATATATATATAATAAAATATATATTATATATATATATATATATATATATATATATATAGATATATTTATATATATATATATATAATATATTATATATATATATATATATATATTATATAATATATATTATATATATATATATATATATATATATATACAGTGAGAATTATTTCAAGGTATACATAGAAAAACCATTGCCATTAGATCCAATGAAAAATGTTTGCGCCATTTGAAGGTATACATAGGAAATATAGCAAATCAAGTTGTTGCTATGGTAATATGATGATTTTTAAACCTGACAACTTGAAGTATTTCAGACGTGATTGTTGATAACTTTCATTTCTTATCGTATTAAGTTTGAAAATGTACATTTACACACTACAAGAAAAGATTCGCCCTTACGATTGGTACTGCAATGGCTTTAGTTTAAGACAAATGAGAGATCATTTTAGTGTTGAATATCCTGAGAGATCGGTTCCGTCCATAGGAACAATATCAAAGATAACAGCAAAATTTAAGAACACAGGCTGTTTGCAAACATCCCATCAGAGATCCGGAGTTAGAGCACCATACAAAATCAATGAAAATAAGAGAATAGATGTAATGAATAGTGTTGTCGAGAACAGCAGTATAAATTCAAGATCAGTGGCCGCTGCCCATTCCATTTCACAAAGTTCGGTGATGCGAATTCTACGCAAAGAAAAATTTAGATCATACAAGTACCAAAATTACCAAGAATTAAAAGTAGGTGACCCTTCTTTATTTCGAATGTTTTTTGTTAAGAGCTACTGCTCCTGAATTTATAATGCTGTTCTCAACTACACTAGTTACCACATCTATTGTCTTATTTTCATTGATTTTGTATGGTGCTCTAACTCCGAATCTCGGATGAGATGTTTGCAAACAGAAAATGTTCTTAAATTTTCCTGCTATCTTTGATAAATGAAAGTGTTTTTCTTCGTTTCAGTCTTTATTTTCCTTTCATTGCTGTTAAGCTAACTCCTACGTGTCACGACTTACTCTTACATAGTTAATAAGATTAACTACTTCCTTGAAAGCCAAAGCAATTATGACAACTGCGACGTATCAATAATATCGCTAAGCAACGACAAGTAATCTGTATTGTTGTTTTCCCTATAGGCTCGTTTTCATGCGACAACAATGTCGCGACTTTAGTGCCATGACACTAATAGTCGCGACATTTTTAAACATGCAAACTTCAAAGTCACGTTGTCGCGGCAATTATTTGAAGCCGTGACATTAGTGTCGCGATATCAAAATCATGTTGATATTTTCGTAACATTTTACATTAGTTCCACGCAACATACCTCGTGAAAATAGCAGTGCCGCATTGTCGTGAACACGTGTGAAAGTGAGGTTAAAAAAATATATTGGTTTACAAATAAATAAACAATGGAAAAAGAAAATGCCGTTTTCGATATCATCCACTTTTTGGAGAAATATGAGAATCTGCCTTGTTTGTGGAACAAAATTAGTCGTTTATTTAAAGACAGAGTCGCAAGAAACAAAGCGGAACAACATCATGTGTTAGCTATAACTGGGATTACAGACGTAAAAATATTGCGCAAAAAAATAAGGAGGATTCGTGGTACACACAATACAGAAGTACGGAAAACTAAAAAAAGCACAAAAACTGGAAGTGGAACGGGAAATGTGTCCCAAACCTTTTTTGGTTTTAAGTTGCCGATAGACTCCTAAGACCAACAGCCAATTTTTTTTTTTTAATTTTCCTTTTTTTGTGCGTTTTCTTCAGTTATGTATAGTTAAACTTCTCACTCGCCGCAATCACTTCATTCGACGCCATTTTTAATTTACTACAAAAATCGTGACATTAAATACATGAAAACAACCATTAGAAATGTCATATTGTCATGACTTAAGTGTCATGACATTATTATGTCGCATGAAAACGAGCCTTATGTATACCTTGAAATGGAGCATACATTTTTCATTGGATTCTCCTATGTGTACCTTGGAATGATTCTCACAGTATATATATATATATATATATATATATATATATATACATATTTGATTATCTAATATACTCAAGCGGACAACTGTGATCTGATATTTAGATCTCCTCTATCTAGATTTTAAAGGAATAACCAATCGATTTGTAAATTGATATTTTTCCATTTATTATGAAGTATTGAAAAAGATTATATTATTTCATCATGAAGAAGGAAATAAGAAAAGTTTCGAATCGAATTCTTTGGAAGAACAACTGACACTACAATATTCAAAATGATATATTAACTAATATTTGGAATCATGTATCATAGACATCGTGAAGCTAGATATAGTGGAGGCGCAGGCGAGGGCCGAGCAGTGGTTTTGCAGTAACAGGCTTCTTCTAAATAAAGACAAGACGAAGAGGGTAGTATTTACAATGCGTAACCTGAATAACTCCGATGACAGTGCAGACGATGCAACATTTTTGGGGGTACGTCTGGATTCAAAGCTACAATGGGGCCCTCATATAAATGAGGTTGCCAAAAAGCTGTCCAAGAGCATCTTTGTGATCCGAAACCTTAGGATGTGTGTCTCTCCTGGTATACTGAGAGCTGCCTATTTTGCCATCTTTCAGTCCCACATATCTTATGCCATTCTTGCATGGGGCCACTCACCTGAAGCACGAAGACTTTTTGCTATGCAAAGAAGGGTTATCAGATTGATGGCCGGCCTTGGCTATAGGGATGACTGCGGAGCAGCTTTCACCGAGCTGGGTGTGCTCACACTACCATCTCTATACATTTTTGAAAATCTAATGCACATAAAGCATAACATTGCCTCATACCAAACTCACAAAGACGTCCACAGTTATAATACTCGCGCAAAAAATAACCTAATGCCTCTCTGCTGGCGTTTAAGAAGGTGTCAAGACGGTCCAGGTTTTTGGGGTAGGAAATTCTTTCATGTTTTACCTCGGGAACTTAAAGATCTACAGCCAAACATATTTCATAATAGGGTTAAACAAATATTAATAAAAAAAGTTTTCTAATCCACAGAGGAGTTTTTAAATTATTCGTTTTAAATGTGATTTTTCTAGTTCAATCTTAAGACATTTTAATTTAAATTTATTTTATGTATTGTATTTAGGCAGGAATTGCACTTTAAGCTGTATGTTTATCTAATTTAATATTTTGACGAGTGTAAGCATTTTATGTAATCAACACAAAAATAAAGAATAAAGAATATATTACTAGGGACTGAGAAAAATATAAGCATCATTGCTATATTTTTACCAACCGATACAATAGGCGAATTAGACAATTTTACAAAACTTCTTGTGAACTCTTAAACAGCAAACCATTGACTATTCACCATAGATTTATCATCTGTACCATATTTACATAATACTAATGCCAACTAGAGATAACTGATCTTCCAACAAATGTATTCAAACGAGAACTATGATATCAACACGGATTTTAACTATACTAAAAGTTCAACGAGCTGAATGAAAAATTACAGCAAACTGAGTAGTGTAGAAATTTATATTCTTAATATTGATTCAGAACGATTTTTCAATGTTTGCTACCTGAAGGAATTTTAAAAGTTATGAAGACTATACGTACATTTTTTCAATAATAACATGTATACTAAAAGCCAGCATTGATTGTACGAAATTCACTTAAATTCTATTAAGATTTTTATCTCTAAGTCGCCTCCTTGCCAGTTCCGACATGGCAACAGGCCCTAAATTATGTGCTACCTGAGGAGAATTGGCGATGGCCCTAAATGTAGCTGCAACTGTCTCTTTCAAATGAACACTTTCACCACTTGGAACTACTTGATTTAGAGACTGATTTGTGATTTGTACATTCGAGGTAAGAAGCTGAGTTTGCGGGTAGACCTGGTTAACCCATGGATGTTTAGCGATCTGGGATGCACTAGGTCGTTTCTGAGGTGATTTATGTAACATCTCGATGACTAAGGCTTTAGCTTCTGGAGAGACGAAAGCCCACTGGCCACTCTGAAAATAATGACATTTTACAGTTCAAACAAATACCAGAAATCGAATAGATCCAATGCCAAACAAGAGGTAATTTCGAGAGATCGATCAACTCTACCTATACTGAAATATAAATGTTTTTTTCCGTCGACCTCTAAATAAAAGCTTACTTTAACGTACACCACGAAATTGATCATTAATGACCCATTTTAATGTGCAATTTCTCCTATTTTAATGTATGATTGTCATGGGCAACCAAACACAGAAGTATTCAGCACGGAATAGTTGAATTATTCTGTGTCTGTACTGTTATTCCACAGAGAAAAGGAATTCATAATTCAAATCGAAAAATTTAACTCTATACAAAATAAAGTAGAAACTGCGGAAAAATTTTTATGCAATAAACGTTCGAAAGTAATTAACACTTCAGCTTTCACCAGTTCCACATATTCCTTATCGGATATTGTAGGTAATGTTAACTATTCAGAATGTCACATGTCTAATATTCCATCTATGAATTTCTCAAATTGTTCCATCGGGAGCATAAATATAAATATATCGAAATGAACATAGAAATTTATATTGTGTCAAGTGTATCTGTCATGCAAAATAAATAGTTATTTTCCTAACAAGTGCGGAAAGACTCTTTCCGCACGAGTTAGGAACATAACTATTTTCTACAAGCGTGCGCTTTCAACCCTTTTCCCGCACGCATTTCAATTCGTAAAGAGTCACATTGCCAAACAGTGCGGGAAAAAACCCTGCTATTCCATTTCCGCGCGCGTTTACGTGCGGTAATGGAATAGCGGGGATTTTTCCCGCACGCTTTTATTAGAGAATAAACTGAATAATGATATGTCTCTATGCACCGAACGCCACCGACGACGTTACTATGGAAACGACATGTGAATTAACATAATATGTCATTAGTATGAAATTATTTGAATATATCAAATCGAATTTCATCGGTGTGTTAAAATCTCCGTTAAAATAAGCGCTTGTAGAAAAAATATTTTTCAGTCGACCTCTTATTCTATGTCTGTACTGTTATTCCACTGAGAAAAGAAATTCATAATTCAAATCGAAAAATTTAACTCTATACAAAATAAAGTAGAAACTGCGGAAAAAATTTTATGCAATAATCGTTCGAAAGTAAATAACACTTCAGCTTCCACCAGTTCCACATATTCCTTATCGGATATTGTATGTAATGTTAACTATTCAGAATGTCACATGTCTAATATTCCATCTATGAATTTCTCAAAGTGTTCCATCGGGAGCATAAATATAAATATATCGAAATGAACATAAAAATTTATATTGTGTCAAGTGTATCTGTCATGCAAATTAAAAATTTATTTCAATCAAGAATTTATACTCAATTCATGATGAGGTCGACGGAAAAATCTTGTAATAAACTCGTTTATTAATGTAGCGATTAATGGTCTCGAACTATTAACGCGCTCGCTCCGCTCACGCGTTAAAATATCTCAACCATTAATCGCTGTCATTAATAAACTAGTTTATTAAATACCTATTTCCTAACAAGTGCGGAAAGACTCTTTCCGCACGAGTTAGGAACAATATTTTTTCTACAAGCGCTTATTTTAACGGAGATTTCAACACACCGATAAAATTCGATTTGATATATTCAAATAATTTCATACTAATGACATATTATGTTAATTCACATGTCGTTTCCATAGTAACGTCGTCGGTGGCGTTCGGTGCATAGAGACATATCATTATTCAGTTTATTCTCTAATAAAAGCGTGCGGGAAAAATCCCCGCTATTCCATTACCGCACGCAAACGCGTGCGGAAATGGAATAGCAGGGGATTTTTCCGCACTGTTTGGCAATGTAACTCTTTACGAATTGAAATGCGTGCGGGAAAAGGGTTGAAAGCGCACGCTTGAGAAAAAATTTATCAAGAATTTATACTCAATTCATGATGAGGTCGACGGAAACATCTTGTAATGAACTCGTTTATTAATGTAGCGATTAATGGTCTCGAACTATTAACGCGCTCGCTCCTCTCACGCGTTAAAATCAAATATTCTCACGTGTAACTTCGAAAAATACCAACACAAACGACGAAATCAAATTACCAAATATACAAATGGTCGTACAAAACAAACTGAACCTAACTTTCAACTGTCAAAACAAGGCAATCGTGAATGCGCAAGTCTCGAACTAAAAATCCTACCTCGATTCCAAGGACTGCTAGAACCAGTTCCGAACTGATTCGGAATCGGTTCTATTTTGTCCGCGAACGCAGAACTGGAACTAAAAATTCAGGATTTTTTGATCCGCGAACGCCGTAATTCAAACTGCGCATGCGATCAGTCCGAAAACAGTTCGGAATCGGTTCAGAATCCTTACCGCGAACAAAGCTAATATCTCAACCATTAATCGCTGTCATTAATAAACTAGTTTATTAGATAACTATTTTCTGCTTTGTGTACCATATCTGGAAAAATTAAATTTCACATAGGTAATGTAGAAATTACCCAAAAATAAACACAATAGTATTTCCAAGTAAGACACACCATGTGTTAGAAGCAAATTATTATTGTCCCCTTATAATTTGATGTTATCATCATTACAGTTAAAAAAGAATTTGCTCGAATAATTGTTTAATTGGAAGCACGAAGAAAATAAAGGGGTGTTTTTAACAAAAAACAGACTATAACACCATAATGATTCAATTTCAGTAGCCAACAAGCATTTAGAAAGCGATATATGTGTACAAATTATTTTTTTTAAATGCTTCCATATGAGAGACGAGCGTAAGATTAACCATAATTTTTCCGTTCGAGTTACTCACCTGTAGGTCCAATTTTCCTGTATTTATCCTCTCTAAAATACGTTGAGGACTTTCAGTAGAAGCTGTACTGTACGGGCATCGGCCAGATAGCATTATGTATAAAATGACTCCTAAAGACCAAATATCACAGGCTGCATCATACCCTTGTCGCTTCAGAACTTCAGGAGCTACGTAATTAGCAGTATAGCACGGGGTCATTAATAAACCATTACCTGCTCTTAACTGAAAAATAATCTCATACAAAGTCTGAACGAAACAAATCGAACAGGCAGTTTTTTGGATACTTTTTTTAAGGCATTTAAATCACATTCTCTTATTGCTCCTAGATCTTAAGTAATTTAGATTTGAAATGATAAATTTTGTTGAACCATTACATTTGTCTCCACTCACCATAATGCAATAATTGAATGGAAATGGAAATTGCATCATTTTGAATAAAGTATTCAGATTTACCAATAAAGACGCATCTAAAACACCATGAGATTTTTTCATTTCACGTTTAATAATGCTTTTTTAATTATTTTTTATAATAGGCTAAATTCCATAAATATAATATATTGTGAAACTAATGGTTCCATTTGAAATTTTTTTTTTACTAAATCTATTCATCTATCTATATCATATTTTAGATTAGCTAGTCAAGCAATCCTCAATGAGTTTCTATTATAGAATCAGTACTACTATAGTGAGGTGTGGTTGAATACGTAAGGTCATACTTAGTAATAGTGTTAAAGTCAGAATCATTTGTATTATATTTTGAACAAATTGATACGAATGAACTTATCAATGTACCACCCCATTTACTGTGAATGAATTTCCTTATGCCCGCCATATACGCTACGATAGACCGGAAAGGAAACCTGTGCAGGTATACCTGCGCAGGTCTGTGTACGTACAAAAACATGCAAATACTATTCCCACATACGCTCCGGTCTACCTGCGCAGGTTTCCTATCCGGTCTACCGTAGCGTATATGGCGGGCATTAGAATGAATACGTCATATCTATAACAAAAAATGGTATTTTTTGTATGGGAGCTCCCCTTAAATATATATTTTATTTTAATTTTATTATATATTATTTATATTATTATAATACTAAGGAAATAATTGGTTTGCCAAATTGGACTTCTCAAAATGCAGGCGGCCGAAGGCCGCATTTTGGCAAACTTATGAAGCCGAGATAAGGAGATTGGCCCCGTATCGCGGGGCCCGAAGGGCCCCGTCGTTCGCCCACGTCCTTTCCGTAGTGCTTAGGCTACGTCTCGCCTCGATCCGAGACGCCGATTTTCGATATCGAACGTTTAAAGTTTGACGTTTCTCCGAAATTCGCGAAAACGGCTGCATTATCGACGCTTAAGAACTATTTTCGCTTCACATGGACTCGAATTCACGTGACTGCCTTTCGAGCCGACAGTTGGACGGGTCGAATTCTATCGAGAAGTTTCGGCACGGCGAGGCCCAACGAGATCGTATTATCTAGCCGATTCCTCACGAATATGGAGGGTAGAGGTAAGGAGGACCATCTCTGTGTATGAAAAAGTTTCCGTCAAAAATCGTCAAATTGGTGGCGCCACAATAGCAAGAGGGGACATTTCAAATGACGCGCTGTTGTCATATTGAAGTCGTTTTTACTTTTATTTACCTCATTAACAAATTCTTGTAGAAGACTAATAAATTATAAGAAGTGTTTAAATTGCGCTTCAGTTTCAGTTTTAAGAGTGCCATATTTGTTTTTAATACATGTAGGCAACGCATGACTCACGACTTCGTCGTGACACAATTTTGCTAACGCAATGTGTTGAAACACTAGGTTGTGTTAGTGTCATTGTTTCAACACCCAATATTTCACTGTGTTATCCAGGCCTATTCCCGACACTTAAAAACCAACAGATTCATCGTACTCTGTAGATTTAGGTTCAATGTTATGCGCATCTTTTATGGCGATTTGAATATCACGATGAGTCGATTACAGTTTTACACATTTTAAACAGAAGAGCGGCATTTTTGGACTAGTAGGTATCTTGAAAAAATTTTGGAAGGCGAACTGAGTTCTATGGAAAGAAAATACAGTGACTCAAAAATAAACTAATTCAATAAACTAATAAATAAGATAATAAAAGCACCCATTCAAAAATAAACTACATAACCTAGCTTTCAAACTTCAAAATCCCAATTACAAAAGTTGGCTACAGCGCGGCATGGAATCCCTTCCTATTTCATGCTCTCTTGCTATTCTGGCGCCACTCTGGAGGGTTTTGGAACTGCAATTTGCAGTTTACAACTGGACACTTTTGCGACTGTTTTCCAATATGAGATGGTCCTCCTTACCTCTACCCTCCATACTCACGAACTACAGATTGACAGTGAGCAGATGGCGCGCCCGTTCGACAGAGGCAGGGACGGGCTCAGCACTTGACGCGTCGAGTACCGATCGACAGAGGCAGGGACGGGCTTTGCACTCATCGTGGTTCGGGAAACTATACTTTCAACGATCTATAGTTTTCACGGATCTATTTAATAGGCGGTGGAGCCTCTCACTAGTTTATTACTAAAGTAAAAATACAAAGGATTATTTTGTGAATATTTCAAGTGCCTACCTGTTGCTTTAATTGATATTGAGCAAAAAAATCGCGTTTGTGGTATGGGAGCCCCCCTTAAATATCAATTTTATTTTTTTTTAGTATTTGTTATAGCGGCATCAGAAATACATAATTTGTGAAAATTTCAAGTGTCTAGCTATCGCGATTCTTGAGATATAGCCTGGCGACAGACAAACGGACGTACGGACAGACCGAAAGTCTTAGTAATAGGGTCCCATTTTTACCCTTTGGGTACGGAACCCTAAAAAAGAAAACCCCTCAAATGAGTTCCCGAGCTTAAAAAACAGTTACTGTAATTGGAAAAGGTTGTGTTATAAGCTCTAAACTATCGAAAACTGACTTACTTGTTTAGCAAATCCCATATCACAGATAGTTACACTTTCGGAAGAACAGTCTTCACTGGCAAAGAGAATGTTAGCTGGTTTTAGATCTCTGTGCACTACCCCATTTTCATGTAGATATGCAACTGCCTTAATCAATGATCTCAAAATTGCAGATGCCTCTACTTCTGGTAGGTGATGCTAACCAAATATTTAAAATCATTAATTGTCCTTATTCTTCCAAATTGAAGTACTCACTCTTTTTGTCATATGTTCTAATAAATCGCCGCCACGTAATAACTGAAGTACCAAATAAACTTTTCCAGAATCTTCGAAAACTGTTTTCAAGCTAACAATGCCAGGATGATGACCATATCTTGCAAGAATTTCAACTTCTTCCCTGCAGTCGCATAAAGTCTTCTGAATAATCTAGAAAGAGTTGAATAATTGAAAGAGTTTATATATATATATATATATATATATATATATATATATATATATATATATATATATATATATATATATACAGTGCTTTCATGATGAAAGGAACAAATTCATTAAAAAATTAGGTTTCTATTTCATGTTAAAATCCTCGGACAGGTCGATTAGTATTTTTATTTGGGCATTTTTCGCAATAAAAATTTTGTATACAGGGTGTCTCATTCAAGAGCTATGGCTTTGTCATTAGTTTTTTTAAAGGTAATACCCTGTATATTATTTCACTTTACAATTCTACGATAAATTCTTATCACTTTTTGTGAACATACCATATGCCTCAACTTGATGGATTCCCAGATTATAACGGAGATAGTGGAGCACCTGGAGATTTAAAATGTGGATTAAAAGTACAACAAAAAATTTAGGTAAACATTGTCATTAAATCTGAAGAATGAAATTTCACATGTACCATCTGAATTCATTCACTGGTGCTGTATAGTCCGCAGTTTTCACGTTTTTAACGCTCCAGGCACTACACTACTTCATTGTTTAAGAAAATGCAATTACTTGAGAGAGAAAGTATTGAAGTACTTATGATGATTGGTTTTGGAGATAGGGTGCGTTCACAAGAAGAAGTCTGCAATCTATTCAATGAAAATCATCCTGATCGTCCGCCAATTACTAGATCGACAGTCAGCAAAATTGAATCAAAATTCAGGAGATACGGCCACGTTAGAGATTTACCTAAAGGAAGACCACCGAGAGTATCTGAAGAAACAGTGCTGAACGTTCTACTAGAAACCCAAGATAACCCTCATACATCCATTACTACAATTTCCAATTTCAATTTATCAGTAGGGTCCGTGCATAAAATACTTAAGGTAAATAAGTATCATCCCTATAAAATTAAGCTGGTACATGAATTATTAGAAGAGGATTTTGACTGCAGAGTACAGTTTGGTGAGCAGATTCTTGAAATTCATAATCAACATCTAAATTTCATTACAAACATAATTTTTTCTGATGAAGCCACCTTTACTTTAAATGGCCACGTCAACAGACAAAACTGTAGGTATTGGGCGACCGAGAATCCTCATTGGATGCAAGAATGCCACACACAGCGGCCTCAAAAAATTAATACATGGGCAGCGATTGTTCGAAATCGTATAGTTGGTCCCTATTTTTTTGAAGGAACACTAAACGGAGAGGACTACTTGAACTTTCTCCAGTTCGAACTCATTCCGGCTTTAGCTGTTTTGTTTCCTAACCCACAAGATCCTGACATACCTAATAACGAGATATGGTTTCAACAAGATGGGGCACCTCCTCACTATTCAATCGCTGTTCGACAATTTCTTGATGCAACTTTTCCCAACAGATGGATAGGACGGAGAGGTCCGATTGAGTGGCCGCCAAGATCACCGGACATAACCCCATTGGATTTTTTTCTTATGGGGTTATTTGAAGTCTAAAGTTTATTTGAATAGACCAAATAATATTGATGATCTAAAAGAGAGAATCAGGCAGGAAATAAGACTTATCAGTCCAGAAGTAATTGAAAATGTGCAACGGGAAACATTGAATCGACTTCAAAAATGTCTCGAAGTAAACGGACAACAGATTGAACATATGTAAAAATTAAATTAGTAATTACATTTGTGTGTTTTCATATCGTACCTCTCATTACCCACTATCTCCGTTTCTGGCAATCCATCGAGTTGAGGCATATGGTATGTTCACAAAAAGTGATAAGAATTTATCGTAGAATTGTAAAGTGAAATAATATACAGGGTATTACCTTTAAAAAAGCTAATGACAAAGCCATAGCTCTTGAATGAGACACCCTGTATACAAAATTTTTATTGCGAAAAATGCCCAAATAAAAATACTAATCGACCTGTCCGAGGATTTTAACATGAAATAGAAACCTAATTTTTTAATGAATTTGTTCCTTTCATCAAGAAAGCACTGTATATATATATATATATATATATATATATATATATATGTATGTATATAATAGATATATATATATATATATATATATATATATATATATATATATATATATATATATATATATATATATATATATATAATACACTGATTTAACTTGTAAAAGCTCACCTTCACGGCAAACTGCTGATTAGTTATATTATGTCTAGCTAATCTGCAAACGCTATAGCTACCAGTTCCTAAAACATTCAACAGAGTGTACTCATCGAAGAAATTTCTTTCTGTGGTTCTCACAGATTTGGCAGGTGTTTCGAATTTTTGTTTCACGTCCGTACCATTTTCTAACAGGCAAGGTGCAACAAAACTAAAACTGCAACAGAAGATTAATGTATTTTATCGAATAATAATCATATGTATATATATATATATATATATATATATATAAATATATATATATATATATATATATATATATATATATGTTTCGACTTATGAAATCATTATCAAGTCTTGATAATGAGTTCATAACTCGAAACATGTCGACTTTTCGTTATATATATATATATATATATATATATATATATATATATATATATATATATATATATATATATGTATATATATATATATATATATATGTATATATATAAAAATATAAATATATAAATATATATAAAATAATAAATATATATATATATATATATATATATGTAAATATATATATATATATATATATATATATATATATATATATATATATATATATATATATATTGGATCAACACTCACCCTCTAAACAATTCATGGGCATTTGCACTTGCAGGTACACCCGGTGAGTCTCTAGGGGTTTTACTTGTGAACTCAGAATCGAAATAAGCATCTTCTGGACCACACACCGCTGGTTGGAATGGAGGCCGAATTTTTTTAGCAAGCAGGGCATCAAAATCTATAGTAGCAAAAAATTCATGCTTTTTGATATCCTGAAAAATATAAAACCTGATTTTCTGAATACTGAGCACTCTTTGGAGTATTAATCTGATAATCTCCAGAAAATCATCATTCTTAATGATAACAAAAATTGCTTTTATCAAAGAATTTGATTAAATCAATTCAGAATTGTAAATGTCACATTTTGAACATAATTAGAGCACTTATGAATTGAGCCATTAAAATACTAGAATAATTGAGCTTCATAATTTAGAAGATAAAATAAAAATACTTCTATTTCTTGTGTGCAGACTTCATTTTAATTAACACTAGGTATCAGATCTAAGATTAATCTATGGTAAATTCAAGTGATAAATCAATAATTCATAAAATTCTCCCAACCTGATATTAAAACATAAAATATGTTGTTGAATTAAATAATTTGTGTTTAAAAAATCTAGTCATACTGAAAAGTTTCAGAAATTACTGGGTATGAAATCATGAATTAAGAGAAAATTCGAACATTCAAATCGAATCATCAAATTTATTTGTATATTTCAAAGTGTAACTAGAAGTAGAGGAAATTTTTTATGTTAAAACATGAAATGAAGTTCGAAAAACACGTTACTTGGGCTGAATCAGAGAATAGTAATTTTCAGTGTACTCAATGATCTAATTATTTAGATAAACGTAAAACTCTTGAAAATTCATGAAATTTTGGTTACTTACTAATTTTGGGCTGAAAAAGACGAATCTGATATCAGAAAATCTGGGAAATCAACCATTTCCACATTTTCACCTTCGAAAAATTTCTAAGGAAATTTCAACATAGCGCCACCATAATGGATGTCGTTCAGTATTGCAGTAATGCCAACCTACAATAAGGAACTACGAAATAAATCTAATTTACATAAAATTTTCGTTTTACTCACTCGTTTTGGGCCGAAATTGACGAAATTGAGCCTGAAAAGAATGAAAGCAGAAAAAACTATGGTATTTATCGATAATTCAACAGACTGCCCCGATTTACTTGAAATTTCGGATTATAGCTTATTTTGGCCTGAATATGAAGTCAGATTTTGTCGCTGGGTCATCTTTTTTTTTCAAAAACTTGAGCTGACCTGACTTTTTCTAACCTTACTAACCTAACCTCCGAGTTCATAAACATGAAATAGATGAATTTTATTATCTAAAACATTGTCTATTTCATGAATTCTATACTTTTATGAACTCGGAGGTTAGGTTAGTAAGGTTAGAAAAAGTCAGATCAGCTCAAGTTTTTGAAAAAAAAAGATGACCCAGCGACAAAATCTGATTTTGTCGCTGGGTCATCTTTTTTTTTCAAAAACTTGAGCTGACCTGACTTTTTCTAACCTTACTAACCTAACCTTGAGTTCATAAAAGTATAGAATTCATGAAATAGATGAATTTTATTATCAAGAACATTGTCTATTTCATGAATTCTATACTTTTATGAACTCGGAGGTTAGGTTAGTAAGGTTAGAAAAAGTCAGGTCAGCTCAAGTTTTTGAAAAAAAAAGATGACCCAGCAACAAAATCTGACTTCATATTCGGCTTTTTCAGGCAAAAATAAGCTATAATCCGAAAAATTTCAAGTAAATCGGGGCAGTCTGTTAAATTATCGATAAATACCTTAGTTTTTTCTGCTTTGACTCTTTTCAGGCTCAATTTCGTCAATTTCGGCCCAAAATGAGTGAGTAAAACGAAAATTTTATGTAAATTAGAGTTATTTCGTAGTTCCTTATTGTAGGTTGGCATTACTGCAATACTGAACGACATCCATTATGATGGCGCTATGTTGACATTTCCTTAGAAATGTTTCGAAGGTGAAAATGTGGAAATAGTTGATTTCCCGGATTTTCTGAAATCAGATTCGTCTTTTTCAGCTAAAAATTAGTAAGTAACCAAAATTTGATGAATTTTCAAGAGTTTTACGTTTATCTAAATAATTACCGTAACTGTCCTATAGGAACATGAAAAACTAATAAGTATTGCATGACTTCTGGCTTTATTACTATTATTACTCTCACCTCAATTCCCCCTGGACCAGCTCCTAATCTATTAGAGGGATTCCTTTTAAAAAGAACACGTAACAAACTTTGAGCTTCCGGACTGAGATTAGATGGCATGGCCAATTTTGCTCGTAAAATTTGCGTCATCGTATCTTTACGATTAGCTCCTTGAAACGGTAGGCTACCAGTCAGCATTTCATACATAAGAACTCCAAAAGACCACCAATCCGCAGCAAAAGAATGTCCTTTTCTATTAACTACTTCAGGAGCCATATATTCTACCTAACAAAGAATTTTATTGAACGCCATTCGATTGGATTGATTAATACATACTGTTCCGCAAAAACTGTAAGTTTTCCCCTCTTCTTCTTCTAATGGTATTTTAGATAAACCAAAGTCTGTGAGGGCAATGTGCCCCTCCGCATCCAGCAGTATATTTTCTGGTTTTAAATCTCTATATATTATTCCTATAGTATGAAGGTGATGTAAAGCCAGTGCCAATTCAGCCAAATAAAATTTCACGTCTTCTTCGGTAAACATAACCTAAAAATAAAATTTTATGGCTTCTACGGATTCGATCAAAAAAATATCGATAATTTCTCAAACTATTTATAATTCAACCGTGAATTTATGTTCTCATACGCTCTAGGTGAGAGCAACATTTACAAGATTGCTGTCATTTGTCAAATAATTGAGCCAATTTGTTAATACCTTTTTTATCTGCATGTTTACCTCTTTATTCAGTCTTGAGAAAAGATCTCCACCTCTAAGGAAATCAAGTATCAAATACAATTTCCCCGTAGTCTGAAAAGCATAATGTAATTTCACGATGAAGGGATGTTCCACATCTACTAAAATATTGCGCTCCATTTTCGTCCTATGACGATCTCTGATGCGAAGAGTTGCCTTTTTGAGAACCTTCATTGCATACAACATTCCGGCATCCGTTCCGACAACTTTCCTCACCAGGAAAACTTTTCCAAATGAACCTTCTCCTAATACCTTGAGAAGCTCAAACTGACCAGGATCAGCCTTTTCATGACCATCTCTAATAACCTAAAAAAAAGTTTTAAGAGTATAATATTTATATATATATATATATATATATATATATATATATATATATATATATATATATATATATATATATATATATATATATATATATATAATGTATGTATGTATGTATGTATGTACAGTGTGGAACAGCCAAATGGAATAAATTCGATAACGAATAAATGAGAGCGTGTTGGGAAAAACGCTTGGACACGTCGATTTGTATTTTCAGATGCGCATTTTTTTCAAAAAAAATTATTATATAGGGTGTCATGTGACAGTGGCCGATACCAACTTTCTTATTTTAAATTCAACCCCCTGTATATTGTTAGTTTTTGGATTTTTCAGAAAATTCTAGACATAATTCATGTACAATGTCCCATACCTATCTTCAACTGTTTCGGAAATATTAAGTGTTTTCAGATGTATTACAAAAATTAACATTAAAAAAAGAAAATTATTTTATTTCACAAATAATGTAAAAAAAACAAAAAAACATTGATTTCAATGTAAGAGATGTTCAAAATGTTCGCCGCGAACGTCTTGGCAACATGCTAATCTGGTATAGAAATGTCTTCTAACGTTTGTAATACATCTGAAAACACTTAATATTTCCGAAACAGTTGAAGATAGGTATGGGATATTGTACATGAATTATATCTAGAATTTTCTGAAGAATCCAAAAAACTAATAATATACAGGGGGTTGTATTTAAAATAAGAAAGTTGGTATCGGCCACTGTCACATGACACACCCTATATAGGTAATTATTTTTTTTTGAAAAAAATGCGCATCTAAAAACACAAATCGACGTGTCCAAGCGTTTTTCCCAACACGCTCTGATTTATTCGTTATCGAATTTATTCCATTTGGGTATTTACAGAGTGGAGCCGGGATGTACGCTGGTAGCCGGGATGGTAGCTTACTCGCTTACTAGATGAGTACCTGGCAGAATCAGAGGGGGCACACGTTGACACTCGGCGCTTTCTAGCAGGTCCAGCTTCAGTTGCTTGTTGTCATTCAATATGTGGCAGACGGGACTGGCGTGATAAAAAGGCGGTTGCAAAATGCGCATGCGCTAGGCGTTCCACATAGCTTTAAGCTATGTAAACAATCTGGGTAGCAATTATATTTCTATCCATCCAGGATCCCTGCGCCCATCGAGGTAACCAGCCAGGCTCCACTGTGCACGGGTACGTTGCCAACTATGGAAAGATTGTTACAACGCAGTAAGCGAGTAAGCTACCATCTCGGCTCCACTCTGTAAATACCCTTTGGCTGTTCCACACTGTATGTAGGTATATGTAGGGTTGCCAGACGTCCGGATAAAGAAATTGTTAGGCTTGCGTGACCGGCTTGTCCGGCTTTTGTTAAGCTTTTTACATTATAGTAAAATCATGTACATTATTGCAGTACAATATTTACGATCTTGGACTGAAAACCTATACAAAGAAACAAAACATTTCACATGGATGACTTTAAAAGAATTTCCTTAATGGAATCAAGTTTCTGATACTATGAGTAACACTATCACAAAACAACGCTAAAGTTAACGATAGCAAATGTTTTGACCAACTGCAAAACCTTAAAAGTTTTCTTAACAAAATCATTGTATTTTTGCAAAACTTAGATTTAATTAGGAAATTATAAATATTATGTATCAACTCCACCGCCTATAATCCAAATGGTTAGTGCGGTTATTTGAAATAAAAAAAATATATAATAAAGAGAACGTTGATTTCAAGAAGCTGTTAGTACACAGCAAATGGGTAGGTACTCTATTTTAAATCGATGAGTAGTTAAGATTGCTTTTCAGAATTCCTAACTATTTGTCAGTATTACTTTGCGATCCCAGGACATAACGCAAACGTTAAAAGAGTGTGATAGGTCAGCAATGGTCAAAAGAACGCAACAGATTGCATGTTGATATTGTAGCTAAAATGTTGGTTGAAAAATTTAATTCAAAACATTTGACGTGT
>JARQZK010003636.1:427500-565000 GCA_030704885.1 Cynegetis impunctata
ATTTCAGAGCCCTGAGGAAGTTTATAAAAATAAACGAAACGTCGGCAAATCATTGGATTGGTTTTTTTAATAATCATCCCGACCAACAACCTTTGAAACTGTTCATCTATAAAACAGAAAACTTGAAGTTCCCCAATTTTTCCATAAACTTCAATATTCCCTTATTCAGAACATATTGAATGCGACAAATGTTTCAATACGGTAAAATTATTCCATAATTACATCTAAAGTAAAATAAGGTATGTTGTACTATGCCATATTCACTTTAAAAAAAGATATTTTCTACAATTGAGTATAAATCATCTTTTTGTACTCAAATCTTATATGTATCAGCAAAATGACTGAATGAATTTTCCTCACGTTCTCTATTTCTTTATCTCGTAATTGAGCATCTTTTTGGAAATTCGATGATTCCAGAAAAATAACGCATTACGAGTGTACTAAATATATTGGCATCTAAATGAAACAGGGATCCGAGCAGTGTAGCCAACTCTACAGTTTTAACTGTAGATTTACAGTTTTTTCAAAATGTTCCCAGTTTTCAGTTTTGACCTCCAAATCTACAGTTTTTTTAATTTTAACTGCTAGCTTCATCTACTACGAACTATTATATCATTCTAAGTATATGCACGGACAATATAACGAAGTAAACATGGTTTCGCGAACTGTTACCAAAGAACTTCTGTGTCTGCCACACTGCTGAGGTAGAGAGCTTGTTTGAAAACAAAAATAAGAAATAAACTTTCTACGAGCTCAATAAAAGGCACTCTACATACGAGATCTGAAATTGAAAATTGTTTCGAAATTGATTACGAAAAGTTCAATAAAATTATGTACGATCTCAAAAACAATGAAGAGATCGAAAATCAAGAAAATTTGCAGATTGAGAGCGAAATAGCAGGTAATTGTATAGTCTTGTAACATGTGTCATATCATAATAAATGCTGTATAATGTTTTAATTTCAATAATTTTTCAAATCATAATTTGATAATTTGATAAAACGTTTGATTTCCAACGTTTGTTCTATTGATTACCACCTTTAAATGAAGTTTGAAACCATAAATTGAGAAAAGACTGTACATTTACCGTTTTCAAATTAAAATCTACAGTTTTCTACAGTTTTTTTGAAGCACATATGTAGTTTTTCACTGAGTTGGGGTTGGCAACACTGGATCCGAGTGTTATCATCTGACGTTTGAATTTGTCTATCTTAAAGAGAATGAGCTTGTATATTTTACAAACAATTCTGGTAAAATATGTAAAAAAGACTTGTTGGCCATTGTCAATTTCATATATCACATAAAGTGACCAAGGAAAATTCTTCAACAATATAAATTTGTATTGGGGAACAATAAGAAATATGTCAATTCACTCCGATTCAAGTAAGCTGCACTGAAGAGATCTAATAAGATCGAAACAGCGGTAAGCAGATCTTGAGTAAGGGTGACTTGACATTTTCTATAATTCACTGTTGGACTGTGAATGCAGGTTTCGCGTAGCGTAATACATAGAAGAATTTTCCTTGATCACTTTATGTGATATATGAAATCTGGATATTTTACACGTAATTATCGCTGTTTGCTTCTTCTACATAATAGTTATTTATTTACGACTTGTAAATTATTTATAAATTACCAAAGCGGCTTGCCAAACCATATTATTCTCAATCTTTAAACCTTTTTAAAGTCAATAATAATGAAGGACACCCTACTGCGTAGCACTAGGAATGATAAAACCCCTCGGCGCATGTGCACGTCAATATTTTTTGAATGAAATTCGATTTTACGACTGAAATGAAGGAAAATTGCAATAAATATATTAATAAGTCGATATTACGAATAAAAGCCGTGAAAATTTAGCAAAAAAATTCATTGATTGACTGTCGAATTTGAATATCCTATCCCGGCTCATTTTGCTGCAAATTATGAATCAAATTGATAAGATGGGAAGTAGACACAGACGCAGAATCAAGCTATCAACGTCGCTTGGTTACCGTGGCACACAGAGCACTTCGACTCATGTTTTGTAGGACTTCGTACCTTCATATCGACCTTGGCGCATGCGCATGTCGTAATGCCTATCTAAGAAACGCTATAATTTTTTATTCTTCGTTGGGAAAAAATTGGGAACAAAACTTCTCTTATGAAATCATATGTATTTTATTGATATCCGTTGGAATTTTTAGAATCGGACCAGATCCCAACTTTTTTTCTTGAAACTTTAGCTTCGCCTCGGGGTAAAAACGCTATATTTTTTTATTCTTCGTTGGAAAAAATTGGGAATTAAAATTCCCTAATGAAATCATATGTGTTTTATCGATATCCGTTGGAATTTTTAAAATCGGGCCAGATCCCAACTTTTTGTCGTGAGACTATAACCCCTTTAGCTTCGCCTCGGGGTAATAATATAAATTACTCAAGTAAATATTTCGGTCCGTTTCTTGATGTAACTCTATTATATTTACATTACAAACAAACAAAAAGATTCTTATAAATGGTGAAGCAGTCCAAAATATAATATAATAACTGATTCTTAAAAGTTGAGGACTGATTCCAGTTTCATGAATCCACCAAAATGCGTGACGATAATTACTTTATTCACCTAACAAACTCCTTCCCTCACAAAATTCTTAAGATTCATTGGAAAGTGATGCAGTTTGAATGTGTCTGTTATGGTTACACTTGAGACTTATGTTTAATATATTTCTTTGTTAGATTAACTTCGTGATATATTTATTTTATCTTATTGAATGACATTGATTATTAAATGAATGAGTAATATTATAAATATTTTCTCACTGAAATAAATTTTTGTCATTCAATTATATTATATAAAACCTATAATTACTATAGATTCTAGGATAACCGTCATAATTCAATACAACCCCACTATTCCCATTTACATTGCTGTCTTAGTTTAAAAAAAATCTATTTCAGTTGTGAGAATTATGAGATTGTCTTGAGGAAGTATAAACTCCAGAATAATACGAATGAGATGCCGTATGGAATACATTTCAGGATTCTCTTTATTGGTTATTTTTGAGGAAACACTCTAAGATCCAGAATATGTTGAACTACATTTTCAAAACCTATTGAAGTAAAGAATTGTATGGCAGTAAGAGCTGCATTATTCACATATCTAAACTGTATTTAGTTACTGTTAGAAAATTAGGTTTTAAATATCAATATTATTTACTTTGCATCCCCATAATCTGAAAAATAATCCAACATAAAGATAATAAATATTATTGTGGGTAAATATTGTTCTTAGCTTAAATTTTCCTATATAAGAAATTTTGAGGATATAAAATTAAGATTATTAAATATTGAGTGTGTTTTCAGAATTCTCATTCGATGTCATATTTTATAGCATTCAATTTAAACGAAGCTACTATTATTTTCTATAAAGAACATATCGAAATATGTGTGATAGTTGAAAAACCGACCTCTACATACCTCACCAAGTTCAATTTCGTGTTCTCCTTCATTCAGGTGTGTTCCTTCTTCCGAATTATGTGCTTCATCACCGTCCCCAGATTGTGACTAGAAAAAAAAACATAACTCAGAACAAAACCAATTTTTCGAGATGATTGCAAGAATGACGATCGATCACATTGAAATATCAATATTTCACAACTCTTTATGTTTATTAGTAAATTGTATAGTATAACAGAAATTAAAAAACATTTTCAGAATAATGTATACAGAGTTAATCAAAAAATATCACACTTTTCATACTCAACAATGCAAATAATAAGTTTTTTTTTATCTCGAGGGACCTACAGTTTAACGCCGGTTCTGAACGGCCAATTTTCAAAGCATTACAAACAATAGCAACTTAAGTAATTGTTCTCTGCCATTTATGAAATGTCATCTTTTTGAATAAACCTAACAATGAGATGTGGGAATGACTCTATATGTGGGAAATTTAAATTATTAATAAATACTCAATCTGCAAAGGAAAATGATCGATTTAAATATAGCTTAACTAATTTAACCATACTTGTAAAATAAACCATTATAAGGTATAGATTGAGTAAGAATAGCTTTGCTTAACTTCTAAATATTGTAATCACTTTATGTGAAGAATATAAATAAAGTCCTTATTATTATCATAAACATTTAACCATATAATGCACCTTTTTGAAATTGTCTTTTATTGCATTATTTTCACAACATGTTAAATTTGTAATATCTGGATTTTGGGTAAGTAAATTATTATTATTGTTTATTATTACATCTGTCCATGAAGATTGATATTTACATCAATAACAGTTATGAATTCATATACTTTGCTAATGAACCTATTATCTATACTGAAAATGAACATACAGGGAGCTAGAGAAATGAATAAATGATTTTTGTAGAAGATTGTATATATAATTTTCCTTATATAAATTATTGTCTAACTATTTATTATAGGCAGTAATCTTGAAAGTGATATACCGAACAGAAAAAATAAACCAACTTGTTCAATCTGTATTAAATTGTAAACAAATAACTTTATGCCATTTGATGTAATAGGTAAATCAAATAATTTCAGTATACTATAATCTTAATTTTTTTAATGAATGTTTATCGATAATTTTTTCTGGTATTGTCCAATAAATAATGTTTAATCATTCATTCACACAAGTTTCAAACTATTTTGGCAGAATTATTCAAATGCATCATATACATATGAATAAATGGTCATTATGGTTTTGTATGGGTAATAAGTATAAATTCTGATGGCAAATATAGTTTCAATATTGGACAAAAATAACCCAGGTTAAAACACATATTGCAATAAATATAAAAGCATATCTTCCGAGAATTAAAATATGTGATATTCTGTAACTTTGCTGGAATATCTATTAACCAATAAGCTTAGTTTATATAAATATATTTTTAAAAAAAAACTAAACTTCAGTTTGATATGAATAATTGTCAACATCTATAATTTAAGTGTTCGTGAAATCATTTTAATTTTAAAATACAGAATTTTGTTTGTTGCTCAAAGAAACACCTATTAATTCATGAAAAAGAAAGTACAGTGTTCCTTTTAAAATTTAAAATCTGTCAAATTCCATGTTAACATATCTGATTCTTGAAAACCGTCAAAAAACATGCAATCAAGATGTCGTGCAACGTCAATTTGATTCAAAAAATTTACGTACAGATGCTATTCTTAGGGACCTCGATACTCCAAAAGCTGTAAATGAATAATTTTATTAACCATAAGAACGAGTTTCATAATTGTTATATGAAAATGTTCTTTACAGAAAAAAAAGCGACAAAAATACTCCGAAGTAATATAATAAATATCCATACCTCCGTTTCGGCGTGATGAACTTGCCATGGTTCGAATGCATTTGCTAAAGGCATTTTAAATTTAAACTAAAATCATTAAATATGCATCCAGCTTTTCACATAAACAAACTTTCCTTTTCACAAAAATCGAAATTGATAAACTAATGACAAATAATTGACACTTGACAGACATTGACAATGACAGTCATAAAAGCTAAAATTTCATAAATTTTTGCAGAAGTTCAAATGATTTATTTTAATATTTTACACTAACTACTGAATATCCTAATATTAATCTCATAGAAATCTTAATATATATAGTAAGTATAAATATATAGTATATATCTATGATTAATCTCTTACTATTTTGGTAAAATAATAATCGTTTATTAGGATATAAAGCAATAATGTGGGACATTCGTATGAAAAAAAAAACACACGGCAGTGTGAAAGTGTGAAACTTCAGAAATATAGGCGTCCGAAATTAAGATCGTACTGATCGTAGCGCCGGAACGGCTAATATCGGTACTAGAGCATGGGAGATTAGCTGTTTGTTTACATTGGTTGTAATGGTATTTACGTTCATTTCGTTTTGAGTTTTCGAACGTTTATCGTCGTAATTTGTGTTTTTTTTGGACTTTGTAATTTCCTGTGATATATTGTGTTTGGATTGAGGACAATTTTATCTCTGTTCAACAGTAGATAACCTACCTACATCAAGTTGAAATTTACACTGAGTTTTTATCATTGAACATAAAAATCAATAATAAAATAAAGTAGAGGACGAATAAATTAATTGGTTGAAGGAACTATGTATACCTCATGAAGAGGCTGTATGATAGAAAACCTATTTATTTAAAAAATAAAAAAACCTAAAGTTTCAAGAAAACATCTCTGACATGTCTACTTTCATTACGAACTGAAGAATTCTTGAGTATAATGGACAAAACTAAGTACTTACCAGCTAAGCTGAAAGAAACAACATGAAATAAAAGAAGAATTAATATGAATACTCTGCTTGAATGGTTTGAACGTAATAAGTTATTATATTTTTTGAATTTTCCAGATGTATAACAGCTATCCTAAAAGTACGGTGGACTTCTGAGAGTCTGGTTTTTTTGATAGAATCTCTGTTTTCCTGATTATATAATTGAATATTTTAGTTTTCACCTAGTTATAGAGTCCATATTTATTTCATATTCTTGATGTTATGATAAACAGTTATTTTGGTTGTGCAAATAAACATCATTTGTTATTATTATTTTAATAATATCTCTAGTTGTTCCATGAAAGAAAATACAATAATCTAGAATCTCTGGATGATGACCCAGGTTCAGATTCCGATAAAAGTGGAACATTTTTCGTTGGAATAGCATTGGACTTCAAAAACTCTACGTTTTCGATTAGCTGAAAATTGCACATCATTAGTTGGTATAATTCTATATGGAAAAATCCACAAACTTACTGCAGAGAAAATGATTATTCTCAGTAAACTGTAAAGAACAACTCTCTTATGTTCAGACATTTTTTTCAATCTTCAAGTTATGAATCCACACCTTTCTTCTATCCATCATTTCCTTGTTTCCCAACTTTGTTTGGAATGCAACTTTGAATTGTCCAGATTTCGGAAAGGTATGCAAACTATATTCGGTTTTTTTTACCCAAGATGAACAATAGGATACACAACAATAGTGATTCATCTCTTCTGAACGTTTGTAAACGATCCCAAACAAAATTAAAACTCAACAATTTCTCATATAAAATACACGTAAACAGATGTAAACAAAGCAATCTATCTCCCATGCTCTAGTAATATTCGACACAGGTAGGGGGCGTATCGCTTATTATGTTTTCCCTATTAGAGAATGAGATAAATATGATAGTATCAGGAGTTTTAATATTTTTACCAAAGCTCAAAAATTATTTTATATTTTAATGCAAAATATAGGTATTACATATTTAAGATATATTTAGGCTCTTGCGCCGTATATTATTAAACTAAATAAACTGAGTTTAATTTGACATTTGACAAGCGAAAATGTCAAATTAAACTCGGTTTATCATTAAACTCAGTTTAAAATATACGGTGCAAGAGCCTATTAATAACTCATATTATTCAGATTCAATGTTTTTACTTTGAACAAATGATACGAGAGGCTTTCTGTTTTCGATCTGGTAGTTTTTTTAGTGCCTATATTGAACATTTTTAAATTAAATAATACGTGCTAGTATACGTACTACGTACAAACATATAGATATACACGTAGAAGTAGAGCGCTTGGACTGAAGCAAGTATTAGGTATATACGACGCCATTTCTCTAGGTTCGGTTCGGTAATACGAAGGCCTAAACAGCACACATATAGTGTTGCGACCACGAAACCCCGAACAAAGAGTAGACGAAGATGATAGGAAACACTGTATACTTTTATTCTATCTTATTCTCTCGCAGGCTTAATACAATTTATGAATATGTTTGTCTCTTTTTGGAGCCGCTTTTTCGTCTCATCGAATGTTTAAATCACAACGATGATAAAGAAGTTTCACTTCAAAATGTTTCAATTCATATAATATGAATATAATTATCACCATTCTATAAGGGTCCTTACGCACTAGCGGTTCAACCGCTTTTTCTAGTTTTATATGCGTACAATCCATAGAAATCTTAATATATATGTGTACTCAGTCAGAATATAATTATTGTAGGACAAGCTACAGAGATTTAGAGTGAGCATTTTGTGTAAAAACCAGCTCCGCCATTGTTTGTAAAATAGTTCCACATGATATAGCGATATGTTTTTCACTCGACTTTATTATTTATATCTTTGTTATTAACAATTTTACGCAGAGTAATTGTGATGGTGTCAATAGACTTATTGTAGAAAATGAGAAGACGAAAAAATGAGAGGTCGGACGATTCGATCAGACCCTCAGTCTAAGAGAAAATTGTAAAAAACCGGCCAAAATGCAGTTTTTTCAAAAATTCATAACTCGGTTATTTTTTGAGTTGTAGCGTAGATCCTCCGGTTAGTATTATTTATCAATATAAACTTTATTTGTGCGAAGAGCAGGAACTGTCCGATGCATAGTTTTTGATCTGTGGCTATTTGAATATTTTACTATACAATTTTCCAGCAGACCTGAATGCGACAGGTATGGTCAGATTTCAATTTACAAAAAAAATTTTGAAAGTAGAATTCTCATATTCAAAACGTTTATCTTGGTTTTACACGAAAACGCTGAGAAATATGTTAAGAATAAAGCTGAACGTGACGAAAAAACGGCCGAGCACGTGAGAGTAGTTCAAGAGGGGGGGGGGTAGAGCAGCAGTCAAGGATAAGCATGACATTCGAAAGCGTCAGCATTTTGAACATGACGGTTATTTCTCGTCCGTTTTTCGTCATGTCCAGCTTTATTTTTAACATATTTCTCAGCGGTTTCACGTAAAACCAAGATGAACGTTTTGAACTATGAGAATTCTACTTTCAAAATCTTTTTTGTAAATTGAAATCGGACTATACCTGCCGCATTCAGGTCTGCTGGAAAATTTCATAGTGAAATATTCAAATGGCCACAGATCAAAAACTATGCATCGGACAATTTCTGCTCTTCGCACAAATAAAGTTTATATTGATAAATAATACTAATCGGAGGATCTACGCTACAATTCAAAAAATAACCGAGTTATGAACTTTTGAAAAAACTGCATTTTGGCCGGTTTTTTCAATTTTCCCTTAGATTGAGGGTCTGATTGAGTCGTCCGACATCTCATTTTTTTCGTCTTTTCATTTTCTACAATAAGTCTATTGACACCATCACGGTTACTCTGATAGTTTCAATTTTATAAGCAAAAAACTAAAAAAAACGCGCATAAAATTGTTAATAACAAAGATATAAATAATAAAGTCGAGTGAAAAACATATCACTATATCATGTGGAACTATTTTACAAACAATGGCGGAGCTGGTTTTCCTCTAACACTTTTTACATGAAAAAATCTCTGAAGCTTGGCCTAATGGTACAATCACAAGCGGTTACATATGAAACTGGTAAAAGCGGCTAGCCGCGCGGTTCAACCTCCTAGGCGGTTAACCGCTAGTACGTAAGGCGCCTTAGCCTTTAACTTTTATACAATACTGTAAACATTTTGGGAACTTCTAGAGTCCTCAACATACGAGTATCCTAATAAGACCAATATTTTCTATGCACCAATAGTCCAACACACCCATCATAGGTATGCCGGCTCTTCACGTTGGCCAACATTGTGGCGAATGTTGTGGACAAGATATTCGCCAAGACGCCAAGAGTTCGTGGTGGCATCCACACGTTGGAACTGTTGGAAGGTCGTTCAGTTTGCTTCGATACAGGCCAATATTCGGATCAATTCATTAAAATGGATATTGAGGCGCTAACGGCTGCTGCGATTTATTTATTCACAGCATACCGCAACTACTGACATTTTGTGAACACTAATTACGAAGCGTAAACATAAAATTTTAATCATTTGCGTTTGATCACTCTGAGAGCTCGTAGCAAACTAAAAGCGTGACCATCGTGTGGACGCGACGGTCGCGACGGCCATAACTCTGCCACAACCCTTTGATCTTTTGTAAAAAACCGACAACACACGGATCTCACGCCAACTTGTCGGCCATCATTCCAATACAAACCAATGTTGCACAAACACCCGCTCTACATCTTGGCGATAGGTGTTGGCCATCAAGTTCGCCACAATGTTGGCCAACGTGAAGAGCCGGCATTACATTACTTGTGCTATTTGAGTTGCCACGATAAAATGCTTTCATTACTACTTGTACTTATTTTAACACTTAAAAATGTGTATGAATTAAATATATTGTCATGACCGATTAACTGATAAACACTAGAGCACGTAGTGTTGAGTGACGTATAGTCCTATTAGGTTCAAAAAGTTTTGGAGACACTGAAAGAGAAAGAACACATTCCGGAAATTTATTAAATTCCTGGATAAGTTTGTAAAAATGGCAATGCCGGCTATCGTATACAAATTTGCGCCTGCGTGGATGCGTACGCAAAGCATTTATGAGTTTATGGAATGTGAGTAAGTAGGGTGACCAACATGATTCTCAGAAAGCTGCACAAGTTTCTACGCGTTTAAATTATTAGGATGCACAGTTTTGGAGTTGCCAATATTTCATAAAAATATCATTTTATCAGAAAATCGTAGAAGGGAAATTACTATTATTGCATTCAATTATTTCAAATAATAAAATCATGACGTTATTGATTATGAGAATTTGCATGGTGTTTTTATACCACATTAGAAAACTTTTATTGACTAATGTAGGTTAATATCATGAAATTAATCTATTCAATATTTTATGCAAATTTGTTTTCGTATTTCATTACATGCACATATTTAAAATATAAATCATTCCATCATTAACTTATACCTATATCGGAATTATTATTCAAAAATTCAAACTAATTTTACTATGGAAGTGTTTGAGTATTTACTTCAGATATATCTGCAATGTAGAAAAGGATTTTGGCAAATGTATCATATTTGAATACACACAAACGTCAAACTGAAGAGCATCGTATATGGACATTTAAAATGTATAAAGTTAATGCGAAACATAAATTTCAGTTACAGAATTTGGCAACGCTGTAATATTCTCCAAGCGGATGGATAAAGAAAATGGAGATGTAGTTTCTTCTTTTACCTTACTTGTAACGTAACCGTAACAGCATTGAATTGTTTTCGGAAATAACGTGTAAACTAAAAGAAATATGTTGTATAAAATGTAAGTACTTGCATAACATTCTTAGATTCTTCAAAATTTGATCATGGACTCTGAAAAGGGTAAAGTTCGAACTAGAACCATTTTCTGATAAAGCTAATGGGAGCATTCATGTGCTCTGTGCGGCCTCGAGTTATATTTTACAACACTTATGTCGGATCTTTATCATGATTTTGGTTCATTTTTCTGATATATGAGACTCAGAATTCTATATCCTGCGGTTAACTTACGAAAAACTAATTTGTATTGAAAACTAATGATGTTATATTTTTCATGGTTAAATTATTAAGCCAAAAATTTTGTTCATATTTGGTATAAACTATATTTTATATCAACGTAATTTCTATCAGTTAAACTATCTTCTATAAATTGCTTAAAAAAGTTATTTATGAATTACCAATATAATCGAAAATATTGATCTTTTCTATATTTTAAAGTTTAAATGTCATTGAGTTTATTTCACATTGAAAGTCATAAGCATCAGTAGCTATTAAAAATTTATTACAAAATGTTTTACTGTATTCACAGAATGCAAAATATTCAAATGTTTTTATATTAAAAAATCATTGATTTCTTCAGCTTTGTACCAATTTTTAATTTACAGTTTATTATAATTATTCTTGGAGACCAAATAATGAAATTGGCAATTGCAATATTAACAAATCTTACTGGTAGTGGTGAATATTAGGGACTACAATGAACTATTAATGTTTCAGAATACATCATTGTTTATAATACTATTATTTAATCAATATACTAATTTCAACATTTGATTTAGTATGAAGATTGTTTTATTTTTTTAAAATAATTCTACACAACATTGATATATTTGATGAAGAATGGTATTATCCTCTAACATGCAGGAATAATATTTTAATTAATAATGTGATTATATTTTCTTTATTTTACACTTCCTATTTCCTTTTTTCAGATTTCTTTGAATAATTCAATAGTTATTTCAATGGATTTTGAGAATAGACCGAGAAATTTCCCGTTCTACAAGCTTGAAAGTGAAAGTTCAACCTACTCTAATGAAGACACAGAAAGTGTTTACAGCATTCAGGGTAGAGATACTGGTAGGCTGCTCCTCATGGAATTTTGTTGGAGAGCATACTTAATCAATTGTTTTAGACTTTGCAAGAGATACTTCTGATACGGAACACCATTCTATTGGCAGCGAGTATGAGTTGGAGATCGAATATGACGTTGAAAGTTTGTCAGAGTGTGATACAAATTCACTCATAAATTCTTCTGAAGAATCTGATGTAAGTTATAACACATATCTTCTTAGATTCTTTTGTGTATACCTCTAAATAGCTTTAAATTTCCAAAGTAGACGACAAAGATAGTGTAAGAAAACTTCATCTATGTTTCTCTAAAAACATCTTTGGATGGGGATATAATTTAACTTTGAACAGTCATTCAGTTTATCATCCTTTTTGTTATATGGGTCATTCTACCATAAGAGGTATCAAGTACATAGAGGATGCGGCCAAGGAAAAAAGTTGGAGTTTTTTTATTTAACATGTATATTACGACTTTAGTTTCTCCTAAGTGCACATTTCCGTAAGGGCAAGTCAATTTATACATTTTTAGTTATTTTTTAGGTAGCCAGGGAAAATACATAAGGCAGGGTAAAGACATCGAGACTTTTTGGGTCAAAGGAAAGATTTGATGTGATAAAACTATTATTAAAATTAACTTTTATGAAACATTGTACTTAACAATATCTGAATTAGAACATTAACTATCTTTAAATTAGTTTATACAAACATATAATTATCCAAATTATCTCCCCTGGTCATTCAGTACTTCCCCTGTTAATAATCTCACCAGGGAAATACACAGGGGAGAGACATTTCTTCATAAACTGAATTTTTTAAATTAACACACGTTAATTTTGGATTAATATGTCACACCTTAACTATCACACTATTGTTGAACTCAAACAACTAATGCTAAGTAAATTAAGCAAATTATATAAATAGTGCGACTTACCAGTGCAGAGACACGTTCACCCTGCTTATACAATTGCACCCCAGTGTTGCGTCGCACCAATTAACATATAACTACCATTGAACCGCTTCTTTATTTGGTATTACAAAATTTTCGTCAATGAGTGCTATTTGCAAAATTGCTGTTTGATATTTGTTCTGTTTTAGCGGATCAGACTTTGCCAGGGTAGATACACAAAAAAAGCGGGACAAAAGTAATGTTTAAAAATTATTAAAACTTAACAAATATTATTGTATTTTTTCTTCATAATATTTGAGTATACTTATTTGAATTTGTGTTAAATATAATTTAACTGAGCAACTGCGAAAAAGAAGGTATATAATGTCTACATGTTCAACCAAATCGTCAAAGGGACAAGCCAGGGTAGAGACTTTTTCATGCTTAAATGAGTAATTTGAGTAAAATGTGCTCTAATTCAATCATGATATAATCGATAAACTACATTAAGATGCTGCGATTTATTGTATAAAATGACAAGATATAAAATATAAAAGGTATTTTATATAGCTCGATGTTTTTCAGGCCTGTTGACATTTATGATGTACAGAGTGTGATTAAAAACTTTAAAAATAAAAAAACTGAAGATATATATGGCGTTAGTACTTTCGCCCTTAAAAAAGTTACAGATTTTTTGCTTGGACCTCTTGTTGATTTGTTAAACTCATGCCTTGAGGAAGGTTTTTTCCATCCCAGCCGAAGGTAGCTAGAATATGTCCTATACATAAAAAAGGTGACAGAAGCCTTCTTGAAAACTTTCGCCAGGTGTATTTTGCCTGTCATTTCAAAGGTACTGGAAACTTTAATTTATAATCAGTTGTTGGCGTATTTTGACAAGCATAATATTATTACACCACAGCAGTATGGGTTTAGGAAGGGACTTTCGACATCTGATGCAATATTGAAACTTCTAGAGGCCATAACAAATGCTTTTGAAAGTAGGGACAAGTTTTTGGCTGTTTTTAGCGATTTGAGTGCAGCGTTTGATTGTGTGGATAGGGATATTTTGCTGGAGAAATTGCGGTTTTATGGCGTCAGGGGTATAGCATTGAAACTGCTGACTTCGAATTTGTCTGATCGGTACCAGATAGTTAACTCCGGAGGGGTGGATGGTGTTCCTATGTTTGTTGGAACGGGCGTGCCACAGGGGTCTGTGCTGGGTCCGTTCCTCTTCCTAGTATATATAAATGATTTACCGAATACATTTAATGACGAAAGCATAAGACACATATTATACGCGGACGATGCAACTTTCGGGGTCAGCTTGGGAAGAGGAGAGGACTCGGTGGCTATCTTGGAGCATATTCTGCAGAGGGCCAATGACTGGTTTGCATCTAACAAATTGGTGTTAAATGCAAGTAAAACAAAATCAGTAGTTTTTGAAACTAAGTGTAATGAAAAAAATAAGGAATCAAATGTAAAATTTTTGGGTGTAACATTGGATGTAAATTTGCTTTGGAGTGACCATATTTCTAAGCTATGCAGTACACTGAGTCAAAGGACTTATGCCATTAGAAAAGTTAGACAGGTGGTAAGCCAGCGGGCGGCTGTCACTACCTATTGTGCTTTATTTGAGTCGGTAATGCGTTATGGGGTAATAGCATGGAGTTCGGCAGCAAGCACACATCTGGATAAAGTATTTAGGGTCCAAAAATTGGCAATAAGATCAATAGTAAATATACCGTCGGATTCATCTTGTAGGCCCTTTTTCAAATCTTTGAGGATCATGACTTTATATGGCATCATGGTTTATACAAAGTTAATTTTTATCAAGAAAAATATACAAAAGTATGTTGTGGCAGCAGACGTTCATTCCCACAATACAAGACATAAAAATCAGCTAGTGATACCATATAGTAGGCTGTCTAGAACAAAAAATGAAGAAGTCAAATTGTATAATGCACTGCCACGGGAAGTTCGTGATGGTGATATTAAAAGTTTTAGGAACAATTTGCTAAATATCTTGACTGATAACCCAGTATATAGTTTTGAAGAATACTATTTGTTGGTTAAAAACAGAGATGCTTTCCTTTGAAGATGAGACATGTGCATTTAGGGTGACATCTGTTTTTGTTTGTATTTTTGATCTGTATTTTGTATTCACGATTGTTTGTTCTATTGTATGTTTATTTGTTCATTAACGTATCAAAATTTATGATAGTATCAGGAACAATTTGTAGTTCATTATTTTATTTTGTGACTTATCTATAAATGCTTTGTATTTCTGAAGATTAATAAATATTATTATTATTATTATTGATTGCCGTGCACATTACCTCTTACCGTAGAATGACCCTATATCACATTCATAATATTTCAATGATTCTTGAAAAGTATTGTTGTCTTTTATCCAAATAATTGACTCATTTTCAGTCAAATACTATTATAATTGAATACATTGGTAACTTTGATAATTTTTTCAGTGGAATTTCACAGATCTCCGTATCAAAGAGTAGTTCTGTAGTTTTAGGCTTATAAAATTAAATGATATTCATTTCTTACCTTCAATACACACTTACTGATTAATCAATTGCAAGTGTTTATTATAAAGCAAATTAATTTTTTTCAGGATGAACAGAATTATGTTCTTGCAGCTGCAGCGGCAATTGTTGACAGTTCCTTCGAGAAATGGGTTACCGATGGAGAGGATTCAGACATGAGTTCTTCAGAGGACACATCCTTCAATCGGACAGATTATTGGACTTGTGTTAAATGCAAGTCGCAAAACAACAATCCTCTTTTCCGTTACTGCGAAAAGTGCTTTCAGGTAGTTATCTCAGTAACTCATAGATTTGATTGCGCTGGTTGGCATTTATATGAATATTCTGATAATCGAATTCTAAACCTAATTCATAAGAAACAATTCATCCAAAATCATACCTCTGAATTCACTTAGGCTCTCTCAATCCCATAAAATTATTGATTATGTTTTGATTCACATTGTGTCATATCTATTAATTTTCCTCACATGCATACCAATTGCATGACATTATCAACAATACCTTATACGATTATTTTTCATTATGGTATAATTTCATTACAAATTTTTAGTCATATTTTCTTCGAAAATAATAGACTCTGTTTTAGACCTCTTTGTCCACGATTTTCGAGAATCGCACATTTAGTTAGAAAAAATAACGACAGCTAAATTCGCTAATTTTTGGATATATTGTAGATACTGGCTACCTACACAACATATCAATTTTAAATTCTGTTCCCACGACTGGTTTAGGATGTAGAGTGGTCCAAATATATATGTCCAAAAATATCATATTCATAATTTCAGGAAATTATGTTAACATACCAATTTTTACTGGAATATGATAACTTCACTAAAAAACCGTTCTTTAAAGGAAGCCATCCAAATAACTTGAAAATGAGCCCGGCATATACAGGCTGTTTACTCGATGAGTTTGTGTATGCGGCTTCAACTTCGACAGTTTTATGCCAAAAAACTCTATTTCTAGCTTCATTGATAACAAACGATATCTAAAACAGTGAAGCAAAATACAGCTTCCTACCATGTATAGTTTAGAAAAAAAAAGTGGTCCAAAAGTTAAAATCACAGAATTTTTTTTCTTTATTACTTGAAAACTTTTTATTTGTGAGGTACTGGAGAGTAAGTTATTCGAATAGTCTATAAAAAGTACATATCATGTTGAAACTGACGTTTTTATACCGTATGTTCATTTTTACAGGCATACCTTGTAGATAAACATGTATTAATTATTTTTCATCTTGAGGTGATCAAAATATTAATTTAGAAATTGATGAAGCTCATCTCGATATTAACCTTGTTAGGTTGAGACTATTTTCGAGATAAAAAAATGTTACAAAGTATCAGCTATGGATTCAAAATAATGAAGACCGAGAGTCGGTGTCGGGGCACTACTATAGGTACCTGTAAATCAGGTCCAAGAACACTCGGAACATGTGCTCATGTGGCAACGGTGTTGTGGTACCTTGGTTATTCTGGTATGCTCCAGCACGTGAAATATCCTTTTACTAAAATTATAGATTCGGTAAACAACGCGATTTCAATTGATATCCAAATGTGAAAATAATTATTCACTCAGGATACTAGACTTATGGTCAAAGAACGTATTTCACCGTATCTTGAAAAGTTAGTCTATGGATCTGGAAGAAGCGATTCCAAACCACCCTGAACAATACAAACTGAATGTACTATTCTTACTTGTCTCGTTGAAATCCAATCAGTCCCATTAGAATCATTAGATACACTCTCATTTTACGACATTAGGAAACGTACATACGGTATATGATCTTAAGTTTTAACATGAATGTGGCCTGTTTTTTAACTATTCGATTTGGCAATGAACTCATTTATTTTTCCAGTACCTCACAAATAATCCCTGTACAAAATATAAAGAAGAAAAATTCGATGATGTCAAATTAGACCATCCTTCTTTCTAAATTGTACATGGTAGACAGTTGTACTTTCCGTCTACTATTTCGGGTATCCTTTGTTATTATTAAGTAAGAAATAAAGCCTTTTGAAACGTAATTGTCGAAGTCGAGACCGTGTACACAAACCCATCGAGTAAACAGCCTGTATATGTGGGACTCAATTTTGAGTTATATGAGTGACTATCGTCAAGCTATAGCTTCCCACTGAGGTTATCGCTTTTCACAGAAAGTCTGTATGTTAACAGCATTTTCTAAAATTGTAAAGATGGTTTATCGAGACATTGATATTTGGACCACTCTATATCCCAAACCAGTCGTGGGAACAAAATTTAAAATTGATATGTTTCATAGCTGGCCAGTATCTATAATATATCCAAAAATTAGCGAATTTAGCTGTCGTCATTTTTTCTAACGAAATGTGCGGGGTCCTTTGAGATCTTGAGTGTTTCTTGATGCATAAGAAAATTATCAAAATTTAGGTGAATTTAGTCAAAAGTTTGGTGTCTAATTTTGGCCAACTGAGGGGCCGGGTGGTGCATGAGCAGAAATTGTGGAAATTCATTATGAGCGATCTGAAATTCAGCTTTTGTGCCTTTTTGGGGGGTGGAGGTTGTGGATGATTTTTGAACCACCAAACCTCTTCCAAATTTAATTAAAGGGTGGACAATTTGCTCGTGAATTTGCGTTGATAAGGAAGTACCTATTTACGGTATAGAATTTTTTTTTTCCTCCAATTTTTTACGTGGATTGAGTTGTTGTTGAGAAATGCACTGTGATGGTTTCATTTATTTTCCTTAACCACCGTCATTTTATTCATGTTTTTTCTGAGGTTTTGAACGGCATAGCTTGTGCTAATTAGTTAAAGGGTTGTATTTTGGTACGTGAATTTTTGAGTGAGGTTTACAGAAGTTGCTAATGATTTCAATTCTAATCTCAGTATCAAACTCCTCCTCAACTATGATCGTATTTTCCCATAATTTTTGTTCTTTTTTACTTGCAAATTCTTAAATTGCTAAATCGATTTGGGGGGACTGTGGGGGTAAGCAAAACATAGAAACCAACGAAAAAATATGAAATCTATATTAACCCTCTCGCTCACCTTGTCCTCAGTTGAGGATAACCTACTTTGGATTTTTTCCTATGAAGCACCGCTTGCTCTTACTCCTCTGTCACATTGTCCTCAGTTGTGGACATCATATTCTTCCGAATGAATATATATGCTGCCATCTTCAAGCTGATCGAAAAAATAATCATGCATTTGAAATATGGGATTCCGTAGGGTAGCTATGACAGCAGTGTAGCGCTCTACTGTTTATTTTTTGTTGGCTATATTCGTTGACCATGTGTTTGAAAATTGTTTGTTTACGTTCAAAATAAGTGTAGACTTGTTCCAAAGCAATTGCGTTAGGTGATTTTTGTGCATACTGTAATCAGCGATTTTTGAAAGTGTAGCGTACTAGTTTGAGGACATTGTGAACTAGCGGTAAAAGCAACATCTAGGTGAATATAACAGCACTTTTATTTTGATTCTGCAAAAGTTGAATTTAATACACTTCAGTACTTCGAAAATGGGCGCAAATATAATATAAATATATTTAATAAAATAAATAATGGAACATATTGATATTTTACCATCTAAAAATATTTCTGAATTTTTTTTTCCTCCATCAGCTCATGATGTCCTCAATTGGGGACATGTAATAGTGCCCAAACGGAGCATTTTGAAAATCTGAATTTAACATCAAAATTTTCAAAAAATCATAAGTTGCATTACAGTAAATTTCAGATTTTTCGCTCCAATAGTTTTAATTCGTGACCGAGAGGGTTAAAACGCCGGCGGTTAAGGAAAATACATGAAAACACTTCTCTAACTTCAACTCAAACCACGTAAGAAATAACTATCCTCTAACATCTAATTCAATCTCGAAAAAAAAGAAAATACATAAAAATTGACGTAGTTAAGGGAATAAATTTATACCTTGATCCACGTACGAATTTTCAACCCTCTTAACTCAATTTGAAGAAGCTGTGAATGTGGGCATAGCTCAAATTGTAGCGGGTGTGGAGTTTTTTTTTTTTTTTAGCTCCATACAGCCTCCAAAAAGACTGTGGAGATGAATTTTGGATATGTTTTAGATAATTTCCACAACTTCTGCCACCGGTTAAAAATATTTTGACTGACCCAAAAACCAGTCGCAATTGTATATTTACCTTTGTGCATTACACAGAAAAATTTGCCTACTCCGTTGTTTCACTGATTATTTGTCTTCATTAATGTTTTTCCAAGATTTTGCCACCGTATGTTGAAATACTTCTCAAACAATATTTCTTTCATATACCAGTTGATATATGTTTCTAATTCATTATCTTGAAAGGGTAACCAGCATCATCTATGCCTTTTTTATTTGATTCCACAACACCAGGGGTTAAGTCTCCACTTTTATAACTAGATAGGCTACTATTCTATTAAAACTTAAGTTCAGTTCTCAAATTAGATTCCATTAATAATATTGAGTTGTAATACTTACTTCTAAAACACGTTTGCTGAACAATGTGGATTCCTTCAATGCCTGTACTTCCTTCCAAATGATTCCTTTTTCTAAAGATGTATGGGTATTATTATGATGAATACTAATACATGCCTTACATATATGTATCATTCATAGATTTATCTAAATTCAGGTTTATCTCTGTTTATTTTACTGCTGTTTCAAATAATGTCTCAATATCTAATTTTCACCCTCAAATAAATGCCAATCAGTGTACCATATTAAAATGGATTAGAGCTATAGAAACTGTAAGAATGAACGAGCAGGTTTGCGATTAGTTATTGCTCGAAGGCATGCAAATCAAGTGTATCAATAGACTATGGTAAATGCAATTAAGTGCTAAGTCGTGTATTGTGTGCTTTTCAAATTTAAAGACTCCATTAGTTAAAATAGGACTGATCAGTGCTCATCTCTCTAAGTTTTGAAAGGGGAAATTATTAGGATTTATTAGTAAGAAATCGAATGAAAAATGGTTAGAAATTCGCGTTGGATTCAAGTAATAATATTTTCTTAAGTCTCATGGGAGTTCCTGTAATTGGTAAGATTTTTTTAAATTTATCTCTTCTTAGAAAGCCCGATAAACGAGAATTGAACTGAGCACGCCTGCTTCAACTTTTCTTGTTAGAAACTTGAACTTGAAGCAGGTAGTGATTAGTTGGTTCTTATTTATATGAGGCGTATTTTTTAGATATTTTTTCATTATGATTTAAATTTCAGGTTTGATGTTAGGGTAAGATAGACATATTTGAATTTTACGAATACCGATTTCATACTTTAGTTTCAAAATGAACAATTTATCAATCTATATTATCCAAAATTGTATATATATATATATATATATATATATATATATATATATATATATATATATATATATATATATATATATATATATATATATATACCGGGTGTCCACTGAAGGTGGCTCGCCCCTATAACTTTTTTGTTTTCGGAGATAATGAAATGAAATTTACAGGATCTGTTAAATGCATAAAACTGCGTTTTTTGACAGGTAACTCAACTTCATGCAACTTCCGGTTTCACCAGAAGTGATATAAACTTTCGATTTTTAAATGGGACACCTGGTATATTTTCAGTTTTTTTGTCTCCATATGACATTCAGAATACAACCATGTATCATTTGCTACTTTTTGTAACCGTTGTTCAATTTTTTTTTCGAAATAAGTTTTTATTGTAGAGGGCTATAGATGCGTTCAAATAAATAATTTCGGTCCTAAAATGGCCCTGTTTGCCGTCCAGGGACGTAGATTTGTGGGCGTGGCTTTGTTTCAGTTGTGTTGGTCATAGGCTACTCGATGATTTCAAATGTTATTTTAATCTCAATAAGATTCTTCATTTAAAGAAAGTTCTAAGGTAATGGGATTTCAGGTTTTTATCGAAAGTTTTCTTTCAACCTAATACCTAGAGTGCGGTATCAAATTAATCGTAATAAAATTATCTTTTTTTTAACCCGACGAGCCACCATGTTGCCATTTGAAAAAAAATAGTAATAAAAGTTTTAAAATTAAACTTCACATAGCTGGAACATTTTGATCGAAAACAGTGAAGTTGTATTTTAACATACATTTTAGGACCGAAATTAGTTATTTGAACGCATCCATAGCCCTCTAGAATAAAAATTTATTTCGAAAAAAAAATAAAAAAAAGGTTACAAAAAGTAACAAATGATACATGGTTGTAATTTAAATGTCATATGGAGACATAAAAACTGAAAATATACCCGGTGTCCCATTTAAAAATCGAAAGTTTATGTCACTTCTGGTGACACCGGAAGTTGCATGAAGTTGAGTTACCTGTCAAAAAATGCAGTTTTATGCATCAAACAGATCCTCTAAACTTCATTTCATTAACTCTGAAAACAAAAAAGTTATAGGGGCGAGCCACCTTCCGTGGACACCCGGTATATATATATATTATATATATATATATATATATATATATATATATATATATATATATTTTATATATATATATATATATATATATATATATATATATATATATATATATATATATATATATGTATATATATATTATATATATATATATATATTATATATATATATATATATATATATATATATATATATATATATATATGTAACGTCAGTAAATTTCGAGGGGTCATTCTTTAAGACATTTTAAGAAAAAAGTTCCAATGAATGTAGGTCCGCAAATGCTTCCTCACCGAAATACAGGTTGAAGTTTGAAAAAAAAATGTAATTTTTTTTAATATCTTCTAAACTACGAATGCTATCAAGATGAACTTCAGACCATTGTTATAACTTCTTGAGTTCTATAAACTACTGTTGAAATTTCTTCCAAAACTGTCATTATTTACCAATAATGACCTCCCTCAAAAATATGGTTAAATGAAACCCATGGTACCCCTCTATTCTCCGCTTTTTAACAGTTTTATAAGAAGTTCCAACAGCAGTTTTCAGAGCTTAAGAAGTTATAACAATGTTCTAAAGTTCATCTTGATTGCATTCGTAGTTTAGAACAGTGATTCTCAACCTGTGGTACGCGAACGGTTTTCATGTGGTCCGCGGTCCGCGAAGTGAACAGTCATAAAATAAACAATTAAAATCTTGGCTCTTGAGACGTAAATTAATGCGTCTGCCTATTTTTTTTCATTCTGCTTATCTCTGTGAGGCAGCATTCTCAACATTATGTGTCATCAAGAATAAACACAGAAATAGGTTTCTAAATTTTAATGCTCCTATGAGACTGGCGTTAACTTCTTTTCTGCATATTGAGAAACTTTCAAGTGAGAAGCAAGCACCAAGGGAGTCATTAACGTCTTAATTTGGCGCTATCTATGAACGTTTTATTTTTTGTTATTTTTATTTCTTTTGTCTTTCACTATGTATTTTCTTTTTTTATTTTGTAAATAATAAATTCATTAGTAAAACTTCAGTGTTCATCTCATTTTACCTATTATTGGGAAATATTAATAATAATATCTAAGTGGTCCGCCAAGAATTCTCAAAGGTACAAGTGGTCCTCAGTGGTGAAAAGGTTGAGAACCACTGGTTTAGAAGATGTTTAAAAAAATAACATTTTTTTTTCAAACTTCAACACCCTATATTTCGGTGAAGAAGCATTTGCGGAGCTACATTCATTGGAACTTTTTTTCTTAAAATGTTAAAGAATAACCCCTCGAAATTTTCTGACGCTATTCTGGAACACCCTATATATATATATATATATATATATATATATATATATATATATATATATATATAGGGGGTTATTCTTTAACATTTTAAGAAAAAAAAATATATATATATATATATATATGTGTGTGTGTGTGTGTAAGTATGACGGATGCCAGTACCACGTATGCTTGTAGTAAATATTGTTTTTTTTTATTATTATTCAAGGTTTCTCATTTTATTTCCATAGGGTCTCTAGAAAAGTTTGAGTAACCAAGTTACTACCTCTTTCTACATGTCATCTTTGTTTTAACCCTTTGAGGGCAACTGGTTAGTTAGGAGGGTCCCAGTTTGTAAGTCACGAGCAAAACTGCTCGTTGACTATTTCAGCAAACCAGTGTGTTTTATGGGTTGTCTAATATAGCAAAATTTAACGTGTTCACCCGCTGAAACACTGTGTGAATTTGTTATTTATATTTAGGAATGGTGGAAAAATGGCTGATAAGTTATTTATTTATATTTTATTTATGCATTTTCACGAATTTCTTGAACGTAAATTTTTTTTCCTTGCCTTTCGGAATAACTGATTTTGTTGGGGTCTCCTGAAGTGACCATCTTCGTGTTATTTTATTTTAGGTTTGAGGAAGCAAGTTTGGAGTACTGAATATTTAGAAAATCTTCATGCAGATGAGTTGTATGGTTTGATTGATGAGATACCTAGTAATTCTCAATCGGTTATATCAGATATAAGAAGCGTTTTATTGATTATATAGGTTATATTGTTTGGTTATATATTCCTAGTGGTTATGTGGAGTGACCACATAACCACTGAGGATAATCCTTTGTGTTTTTTATCTTTAAATTTGTTTTTTTTTCTTCGTTCATCTATAATAAACTATTATCGAAACATAAATATTATTTTATCCGCAAAAAAATAATTTGAGCAGGAAAGGGCCAAGTTTGTTTCTTATACTACCAGATGAGTAATTGCTTGTGTTTGGTGAAATTTAATTATAACATGGAATATTTGTTGTTTACGGTTATATAATATCGTAGTTCATTATACATTGAAATAATATTGTTTATTATTTTATCTCTGTATCTAATTAAAATTATTTTCATTATATCAGATTTGATTATATTGATAACAAAATTTGTAATGTCCAACTTATAGAGTGTCGATCGATAGAGTTGCAAAGAGGCAACCATTTTATTTTTCAGTTTCATCGAAAAGTGTAATTCTTGATAAAAGATTTTTTTTTTGTTGCATCATGTGAGAAAAAATTAACAAATTCATGAATCAATTAATACGCTTCACTGTTATGGTTTAGTTTGATAAGACAAATGGCATACACTATGCAGTATTATTTTTTGCAGCTACAAAATTCTCCTAATTGCCTCATTGCTACCAATAATTGTATATGTATAATTTGCGAATGCATTTCCGATCTGACCAACTGTTTGTTTCTAACCATCGTAGTTATATTTAGGTTCTTAGACCGAGAGATACTGGAAGGATTTGTGAAGTCGTAAAATTATTTTTTACAGTATGGCATAAATGAAATCGGATTGTTCCAATACGATTATAAGTTTAAAAAAATACGCCTTACTGTGACCATGGTACGAAAAACCGTGATACGCACGCTGCAATGTAAAAAAATAAACGAATAAAACGATTTTTTACAGTAGTGCATTTAAATTTTCGGAAAGTTCATAAAAAGTAAGATTCAGGAAAATTCATCCCATACTTATGGTGAAGTCCAAAAGTGGTGCCATACTGTATGAAATTGTTCATATTTTATGTTGCATAAAATTTCACATTTATTTAATTACATTGTACGTATATCACTCACTCTACAGGTATGGCATTATAACAATTATGTTTCTAACCATAAAAGCAACTCATCATCATCATGCTTGGCTCAATAATCCTTTGTGGATCTTGGCCTGCTCACAAATTCTACGCCACTCCTGTATGTTCCCGGCGACCTCCCTCCATCTACGGACTCTTATGATCTTCAGGTCCTCTTCCACATCATCCATCCATCTTGCTTGCTCGTAGTCGTCCTCTGCTTCTTCTGCCTTCTGGATTGGACATTGTAAGCTTTTTTGTGTGGTCGTTATCTGCCATTCTAGCAATGTGCCCTACCCATTTGAGCCTCTGTACCTTTATGAACTTCACAATATCTGGGTCGGTGAATAGCTGGTATAATTCAAAGTTGTATCTTCGACGCCACAGACCGTTTTCGTTTACGGCTCCAAAAATCCTTCTGAGAATCCTTCTTTCAAAGGTTCCAAGTAGTCTCATCGTTTTGAGACAACGTCCAAGTTTCAGCTCCATACGACAATACTGGTCTTATTAATGTCTTGTAAATATTGAGCTTCACAAAGCGACGTATGTTTTTATTTCGAAGGTGTTTTTGAAGGCCGTACAAAGTTCTACTTGCTATTGCTATGCGTCTTTTTATTTCAACACTTGTTGTATTTGTTGAATTTACAAGCGACCCAAGATATGTGAATTCTGTGACTTGTTCGAAACTAAAGTCATTAATTTGGATTCTTTGTTGCACATTTTGAGGCTGGTTCTTCGTAACCAACATATATTTCGTTTTTTCCGCATTAATGGCGAGCCCTATTTCATTAGCTGCCTCAAGCAGCCTTGTGAAACACTGCACCACATCTCTCATGGTTCTGCCCACTATCACTATGTCATCCGCGAATGCTAGAATTTGAAACAACTACTAGACCAAATTTCAAGGTGAAAGAAATAGTTTTTCGAATTTTAAAAAATTACATGTTTGAGGGGGTATGGCGGGTATTTTGGACCGTCGGAATGGTATGGCGTCATGATTTTCGTACAAGATTAATTAAAAACAATTGTTTTGAAAAAATGAGCATGTAAGAAATAAATTTTAAAAAAATATATATTTTCAAAAAAGTATGGCGGGCCTGAACACCCACCGGAGAAGTATGGCATATAGTGAGCGTCGGATTTTTTTTTTTGTTAAAATACCAATAAATTGTAAAAATTTTGTGTAAGGAATTATTTGACACCTCCGGATTTTCGAGCAATTTCAATTAATTATTCTGCAATTGCGTCCCGCGCACCACCGGTAAGAACATCATTTATTACGTATATGAACCCCCCTAAAAGCGCCATACTGTGAGAAATGACGTCACAATCCTTCCAGTATCTCTCGGCCTATCTCTGCGCATTCTAATTTTACTATTAATTTGTCGTCCTTAATGATCTGTCTTTTGGCTTTTACGTGTATCAACTTTCGCTAATTTACGAACAATCATATTTATTAGTGGTGTATGCTGGATTTAAACCACTGGAACTCGTAAAGGTAAACCGAAAACACTTCTGAAAGTAGAGCGATCAATAGGTTTGCGGTTTGCCTTCTAATAAACCGATGTTCTGGCTGTTGAGATGTGCACACGGCCAGAAAACCTTTTGGATAATATGTGTAAAAGTTACATAAGTTAGTTAGTTTCCTCCGATGGTCGAGTGAATGAAGGTTTGCGGTTAATTGAATTTTTTGAATTCAGTCAAGTAGATGAAAGAACTGCATATGTGCAGAGCTCCAAGCAGATGGCAATGTTGGACGAATTTCAGCCTTCTGAAGCAGCAAAAGCTGGTTTGGAATAAACATATTTTATGTACGGAAAAGATAACTAAGCTTCTGTGCAGCTGATATGGCAATGGTGGAGATGTGTTCATGTCAAATTGCTGTCCTAAAAGGTATAGCTTATTGGTTGGATTGTGTTTTTCCAATAATAATTAAGGATCGATGATGGAAGTTTTTAGAATTAACGTTCATCCCCAAAAGATGCTGTTCATATAAGTCGTCTTATACAGTCGTGACATGTTACTTTTGCCAAAGCCATACAATTTCACACATGAAATCGTGGTCAGCATTGTTGCTTCGTTGAAATCTGTAAGTTGTATCAGAGTCGAGTTTAGTAATTTGTTTTGAATGCATGGTCTCTGATATGGATTATATATGACATTGCGAGTAAAGTATCGATGTATTCGTTGCGGAGGCACGTATCGGGATGATGAGGCCACAGACCAGTTTCAATTAATAGGTTGCTAAGTCAAGTTGATGATTGGAGGTGCGTTCGTATCTGTGGGTGCAGTGGTGTAAGTCGCCACTCTGAAATATCTAAGACGCAGGATCACCGCTGGGGCTAAAACATTTCTATGTTAAAACGTGCTATATGATTGGGTCCTCAACTGATTGAAGTTTTTGGTATAGGGTTGAACTTAAAGCCATATCTTTTCTCTGTACAATCAGCAAAAGACTGATAATTTTTCAGTTTACTTAAATTTCTATTAGGCTCTTGCACCGTATATGATTAAACTAAGTTTAATGATAAACCAAGCTTAATTCGACATTTGACAAGCGAAAATGTCAAATTAAACTCGGTTTATCATTAAACTTAGTTTAAAATATACGGTGTAAGAGCCTATGTATATATATATATATATATATATATATATATATATATATATATATATATATATATATATTAAAGGAAAAAATAATTAATAAATATATATGTCAAAAAATTGCTCTCTAAAAGCGTTACTTATATTTTGTATAAAAACTTAAATATATTTGATGGAGTGAAACAGCATTCTTTTAAAATAGCTATACTTTGTTGCATTTTAATATATTGCAGTTTTTTTTACCACTAATTTATGAGAACATTATTAATTAAAATTTGATCTGATGCAATTTGAAAGTAGATATATTGTTTCTTCCAGGATATACTGCATCAAAATAAATTTAGCAGTTTTATTATAATAGTTTTCATTATAAAGTGATAAAATAACACAATGATACGTTTTATGGAGTCTTTGTGAAATAGATGAAGCATACAGCAGTGGTTAACTCTTGCACTATCATTAGGGCCACTTTTATGTGAATGATGAATTTTACTCATTATGTTATTTGATCTACAGGCTAGAAAAACATTATTTCCTCCAAGGCCACGACATAAGAAACCGAAGAAGAATAAGAAACCTGAACCGCCTGTAAAACTTGATACGCTACGTTCTTGCCTCAATGGACTGTCTCAAGATTCTGGAATCGGAAGCAGCCAGGAATTCCCACATTTGGGATTGGATAAAATCGTCATACCGCAGCATCTAACAGAAAATTCTTCTATTACATCTAGATCCAGCATAGAGGATGAAGATATCATTCCTAGCAGTCAACAAGCTTCAGAGACAACTTCATCAAGTAAGCAAGTAACTTTAAACGATATAGTTAAGAACATTTCAAATCGAAAACGTCAATTATCAGAAAGTAGTTTATCGGAAAGTGAGATCAAGAAGCCAAGATGGAGGGATGTTAAAAAATCGCCTAATAGGGAATCTAAATCACCAAATAGGGAATCTGAGTCGCCGTCTCGAAAAAGGAAATGCACTTCTAGCGAACGAGAATTTCCAGGTTATAAACATAAATCAAGTAAAAAGAGCCACTCGCCAACTAGGTTACTATCTAAATCCGATGATATATCCACTTCAGATAAAATTTGTCAAGAAAGTATCGATGCTTCTGGTAAAACTTCTGATCTGGGTTCCGAAATAAGTTCAGGTTCTGGCACATTTGATAAAGCGGAAGATCCCCCCCAAGGTTCCTTATTGGAATCTAAGGAGATGTGTATTTTCTGCAATATCACACCGAAAAATGCGATCTTCCTTCACGGAAATATTGCTCATATGTGCTGCTGTTATCAATGTGCAAAAAAGACGTGGAGGACTATTAAGAGATGTCCGATTTGTAATCGTAAAGTTAATAATGTAATAAGAGTGTATAAAACATAAAAAGATGTCAGTACAATACTCCAGAATAATATGTTAGGTGTACAGAAAAAATTTATTTATTGGTTTAGTTAGCTATTTGAAGAAAAAAAAATGTAATTTATAGAGTGTTGAACCAAAGAATTATTTATGTAGAAATCTTAAGTAAATGCAATTGCTCTTCAATATGAACGGATTATGTATTCATTTGTTAATTTTATATATCTTAGATACTGTAAGTGTACATTAATTTTGAGCACTTCCAAAGTATTTTAAAAAATATATACCTTTGTCAAAGTTGTGCAATATTTTATCAGAATTTACTGAGCAAAGTTCTGTAGACATTTTGTCTTTAAAAAAATCTTCTAATACCTTTTCTTATGTTATTATTTAGAAAATAATATTTCATTAAGAAAGTATTTGATATATCTTGAAATGAGCTTATTTTTTAATGAAATAAGTATATATTAAATCTTCAACGCTGTCTCTTTTTTACGATTATTCAAACTATCTAGAGCTTTTGCATTTGTATTATTTAGGGTTTTTTTTTGTTTTTTTATGTTTAAAAGCACTCTTTTTAATTTGAATACATGTAAGAATTCAGCAGTCTTTAATGATGGGTAAAGAGGGTTAACTATTTTCAAAATTCAGTTAAAATAAATATTTTCGTAGTTTTAATTTTATTGTTTCATTACTTTTACTTTCAGTGGAATGAATGTTGTTCTTTTGTCCTAAAACACCTAATTACTTTCAGAAGCAGAAGTAACTATCTTTTTAGGTCATCATGACAAATGAGTTATGTTCTACACTGTACAAGTAACTTAGAAATTTTGGATTTTAGTAAAGGTTAGAGTGAAACTACTTGTACATTGAAAATATTCATTCGAAAATATTCTATTAACTAACTTGTGGATTAGATTGTACTAGATTCTATGTGTCAACTGATCAGGATCCTGAAACACCATATAACCTTATATATTTATTTTAATAAAAGTGCGCTGCCTAAGATACTAGAAAAATCTATTGGTTTTTAGTAATGATATAACACATAAAAAAATTCAATATCTATTTGAATTCTACAGATGTTATGGTTCAGTGCAATATAACATTTTTTTGGCTTATTGGCGATTGATTATCATTTTTTTCAATTGTTTGGAATATTTTTCCGCTGTCATTGTTCAACTTGGAAAATAATATGTTAACATCTCAATGAAACGTAGGATTTTAGCGTATTCACCGATAGAATCTTATTAATAGTTATTTAATAAACTAGTTTATTAATGACAGCGATTAATGGTTGAGATATTTTAACGCGTGAGCGGAGCGAACGCGTTAATAGTTCGAGACCATTAATCGCTACATTAATAAACGAGTTTATTACAAGATTTTTCCGTCGACCTCATCATGAATTGAGTATAAATTCTTGATTGAAATAAATTTTTATTTTGCATGACAGATACACTTGACACAATATAAATTTCTATGTTCATTTCGATATATTTATATTTATGCTCCCGATGGAACAATTTGAGAAATTCATAGATGGAATATTAGACATGTGACATTCTGAATAGTTAACATTACCTACAATAAAATATCCGATAAGGAATATGTGGAACTGGTGGAAGCTGAAGTGTTATTTACTTTCGAACGATTATTGCATAAAATTTTTTCCGCAGTTTCTACTTTATTTTGTATAGAAATTTTTCGATTTGAATTATGAATTCCTTTTCTCTGTGGAATAACAGTACAGACACAGAATAATTCAAAAAAAAATAGGAGAAATTGCACATTAAAATGGGTCATTAATGATCAATTTCGTGCACGTTAAAGTAAGCTTTTATTTAGAGGTCGACGGAAAAAATCTTTTTCATATTCAGAAATGTCATATTTTGGGAAACGATTTCACACAGTATGTTTTCAGAGAATATTGTACGTGTATTCTCATGATAGTAATAGTCCAAGATCCCAGAGCCGCCAGACGTTACTTATTTTCTCAGCAATAATATGTGTAGGATGAAGTTGTGTTATATATATATATATATATATATATATATATATATATATATATATATATATATATATATATATATATATATATATATATATAGTAATTGTACTGATGGTCAAAAGAAATCGTACGGCATCTGCTTGTGGAGGTGACAGATCAACGGGCAACCTCACAAGAAGTAGTAAAAACTTGCATGATCCTTTGTTTAGCTGACTAGGTACCGAGAGCTTGCTTGAGGTCTAAAGAATTTTGCATCGGCAGGTTGGCGGCAAGAAAGTATTATTCGGAAGGAATGATTTCAATGCACTCCTCAAGATGGAACAGCAGGATTTTTGAGCGCATTTAATTACTTGCAAAAAATATTGCGAGTCACGGACGTGAGCGCTATACCATTTTTAGTTTTTCTTTATCCATTTTTTAAATTTCGTTGGCAGTTTTTGGCACACAAGTCAGCATGAGAGCTTTTATAGGGCAAAAACAGCTGATGATGCAAATCTCCCTCTTTTGAGAACATTACAGTATGAACTCACTTCTACAACACTGACTACAGCATTGTGCTTCTGTGTATTACGTGTTTAAAACACTAAACCAAAACTGACAACGGGAACAAAAAAAAAATGACGACGAATAAAGTCGAGGTATCCCATAAAACATAAACGGATAGGATTGCCAACTTGGGAGAACAGAATAAAACTGACGTAGAATACAATCGAGGGATTCCCCGTGAAACATGAACGAAAAGGGTTCCCTTGGGTGATTCAAGTTCCCTTTTTTTATTTCAATAAGAAAACAATGTTACGTAACGCCTTGTTCGAAACCCCCTCCCGCCCATGTAACGCATCGTAACGTTTTGCAAGACCCCCCCACCCCCCAAATTGCGTTACGTAATACTTGAACGCTCCCTAGCTATAGAGTCCAGATTTATTTCATATTCTTGATGTTATGATAAACTGTTATTTTGGTTGTGCAAATAAACATCATTTATTATTATTATTTTAATAGTATCTCTGGTTGTTACATGAAAGAAAATACAATAATCTAGAATCTCTGGATGATTGCCCAGGTTCAAATTCCGATAAAAGTGGAAGATTTTTCGTTAGAATAGCATTGGACTTCAAAAACTCTACGTTTTTGGTTAGCTGAAAATTGCACATCATTAGTTGGTATAATTCTATATGGAAAAATCCACAAACTTACTGCAGGGAAAATAATTATTCTCAGTAAACTGTAAAGAACAACTCTCTTATGTTCAGACATTTTTTTTCAATCTTCAAGTTATGAATCCACACCTTTCTTCTGTCTATCATTTCCTTGTTTCCCAACTTTGTTTTGAATGCAACTTTGAATTGTCCAGCTTTCGGAAAGATATGTAAGCTATATTCGGTTTTTTTGCCCAATATGAACAATAGAATACACAACAATAGTGATTCATCTCTTCTGAACGTTTGTAAACGATCCAAAATACAATTAAAACTCAACAACTTCTCATATAAAATACACGTAAACAGATGTAAACAAAGCAATCTATCTCCCATGCTCTAGTAATATTCGACACCAGTAGGGGGCGTATCGCTTATTATGTTTTCCCTATAATCATTATACTGTGAAATTAAATCTACCATATGTGACAAGCGTAGTTATGTACAATTCAATTTAATTAAAGGCACAATGCTTAGTAATAAATTTATTTTATATGGAAAAAGCTCGACTATTTGCCGTATTCAACTGAATATTAATGTGGACAAAATTTAACTTTATATGGTGTGTTTTTCTAATCAAATCCAATTAGTTTCAATCTCTAGACTATGGATGATAATTCTTTACTTATTGTAAATCATAAAATATAATGAAGCTTATTCCATTCCCAGTGTTAATGTTTTTTGACTATTGATACACTATCTCAGAAGAACGACATATGATAGGTTTCGCAAAGAAAATTACACCACAATTTTTTTTTTTTTTTTAACTCGAGGGACCTACAGTTTAACGCCGGTTCCGAACGGCCAATGGGCTTGTAAACTATGTACATTACCCAACAATTTTCAATAATGCATAACCACTAAATTCCAGACATACACAACATCCAAGAGCGAGATGGGACTCGAACCCACAATCCTCGGTTTACAAACGGTATGTTAACATGTCATATCGCAGGCTGATTGATAAGCAAAGGTAAATTTCTATTAGTTTAATCATCAGTAAATGAAGTTTCAACTTAGGATTTCCAATATAGTTTACAGGATTTAACATCAAGCTACATAATAAAGATCGGCCCATCAAGTATAATTGGAAGAACAAGATTTCTTCGCTCCGTTAAGTCAAACTTGACTAGTAGATACAATATTCGTTCAATAGCTTCATCCGTGACCCTTCCCCTCGACCCCCTGTAGTTATGCTAATAGCGAAATGGCGGAGAATAGTCACCTGTGATTTGATGTCTTTTATTTCATAATTTAATTTCGTGGCTATTTTTAGTCGTATTTTCTCCGAAAATGTTTGGTATAGAGGTATATTTATATATATATATATATATATATATATATATATATATATATATATATATATATATATATATATATATATATATATATATATATATATATATATATATATATATATATACAGGGTGATTCACGGTGGATGGCACATTAGACGTTTCTGGTGAACCATACGACGGATCACTTTGAAAATTTGATGGAGGGCATAGTCGGACATTCTCTACCCAACTAAAATATTTTTGATAATGCGGTGTTGCCACGATTTTTCAAATGGAATATCCTGTATATAATATTATTTTTAGAATCTCCAACAATTTCCCAATAGCTTTTCATAATATTTCTCTATACCTATCTGTTACCGTTTCCGAAATAAAAATTATTTCAATTTTTTTTTCTTCGGAAATCAAGACCTATTAAAACGCTGATATATTTGAGTTGAGAAATACTATGATTTCGAAATTTGGGTTGAAGTTTGGTGATACTTGGGAGCTTCCTACACTTCAGTGTAATCTGCGTTACTTCAATACAGGGTGGTAAAAAAATTCAGTTATTTTGTTTGCTAGAAAAAGTGACTGAAAGTTGATTATTTCAAATGGAATGCCCTGTATATTATTGGAAATTCGGAAAGCTGCTGGAATTTGCTTTTTATCTATGTATATCATACCTATACCTAAATAGTCGCAGGTTTCGGACTTATTAGCATTTATTTGTGAAAATGTTCCTTGTACATGGTGTCCCCATTCGGTATTTGGTGATCACTATTTGACAGTAACATTGTGACAATCTCCTAATAATGTCGATATTTTTGACATCTCAGAAGTTGCAAATACCTTCAGAAACGATGGAACAAAACTATTCAAACGAAGTTCTTATGAATTTGTTTATTGTGTTTGGTGTGCGTTCGAGAGATGAATTGTTACAAAGTATTGGATCCGAATGAAATCAGACCTGCCACGTCGAAATTAGTCAACGCCCCCGCATTTTGAAGGGCTTGAAAGTGAACGGCCAGCGATTCGAAATATTGTGAAACATTCCACATAATTGTTTTCCTTTTTTATAATTATTCATACCAATATTTCCACTATCAAGTCTCTTGGTGCTTTTCTTAAGGTTTATTGGCGGAGATTCGGGTACATTTTATTGAACTTTTACGTGTTCTGCTGATAATTTTATCAAATTGTCCAAAAATAATAAATAAATTCGTAAGAACTTCGTTTGAATAGTTTTGTTCCATCGTTCTTGAAGGTATTTGCAACTTCTGAGATGTCAAAAATATCGATATTATTAGGAAATTGTCAAAATGGTACTGTCAAATAGTGATAATAGCATGCTCACCAAATACCGAATGGGGACACCATGTACAAGGAACATTTTCACAAATAAATGCTAATAAGTCCGAAACCTGACTAGTTAGGTATAGGTATGATATACATAGATAAAAATCAAATTCCAGCAGCTTTCCGAATTTTCAATAATATAAAGGGCATTCCATTTGAAATAATCAACTTTCAGTCACTTTTTCTAGCAAACAAAATAACTGAATTTTTTTACCACCCTGTATTTAAGTAACGCAGATTAGACTGAAGTGTAGAAAGCTCCCAAGTATCACCAAACTTCAACCCAAATTTCGAAATCATAGTATTTCTCAACTCAAAGATATCAGCGTTTTAATAGGTCTTGATTTCCGAAGAAAAAAAATTGAAATAATTTTTATTTCGGAAACGGTAACAGATAGGTATAGAGAAATATTATGAAAAGCTATTGGGAAATTGTTGGAGATTCTAAAAATAATATTATATACAGGGTATTCCATTTGAAATTACAAAGTTGCTACTACTTTCTAATAGAAGTGGCAACATCGCATTACCAAAAATATTTTAGTCGGGTAGAGAATGTCCAACCAATGCCCCTTGTCAAATTTTCAAAGTCATCCGTCGTATGGTTCACCAAAAACGTCTAAGGGAGCGTTCAAGTATTACGTAACGCAGTTTGGGGGGTGTGGGGGTCTTGCAAAACGTTACGATGCGTTACATGGGCGGGAGGGAGGTTCGAACAACGCGTTACGTAACATTGTTTTCATATTGAAATAAAAAGAGGGAGTGATATACTGTAATGTTCTCAAAAGAGGGAGATTTGCATCATCAGCTGTTTTTGCCCTATAAAAGCTCTCATGCTGACTTGTGTGCCAACTGTGCCAAAAACTGCCAACGAAATTTAAAAAACGGCTAAAGAAAAACTAAAAATGGTATAGCGCTCACATCCGTGACTCGCAATATTTTTTGTAAATAATTAAATGCGCTTCCGAATCCTGATGTTCCATCTTCTTGAGGAGTGCTTTGAAATCATTCTTTCCTGCCGCCACCCTGTCGATGCCAAATCCTTTAGACCCCAATCAAGCTCTCGCCCAGCTAGCAAGAAGCTTCTATAAATTTAGAGTAAAAGAACTTTTCTGTTCTGTAAAGGTTTCATAGTTGTGTCTAGAACATTAAGTTGTTGTATAAGTGGAGCAGATGATACTATTTTGTCTTCGTAAGCTAAATTGTTCTTTAAGTTTATTGCAAGAACGTTCTTAGAACATAATTACAGAGCATTCAGAAGATAAGTGTAAATAATTGCTCGATAACTGTCTATAGTAGCACAATTTTACAGCAATGGTGCTTATAGAACTAAATGATTCCAAATCCGATGTAAAAAAGTATATAATAGAACTATACCAACTCCTGTGAAGCTCCTATAGAATTGCTACGTAGTGGTTGATTATAGTTTTTTTATAGAAATATTGTATAAGGGGTTGCTGAGAGACAATTTTGCTACGAATAACAAATTATGCATATGGAAGCTGCTAACGAACTTAATAAAAAAAAGTATCTATAACGTTGTTATAGAGAGTAATGTTATAGTTGTTATACAATAATTACAGAGTAATTAGATTTAAATCTATGCCATTTTTGTTTCATGAAAAAGCACTACAGAACAACCAAACCTTAATTGACGCCATTTGAAAAGTGAATTTCGTTTGTGTATAAGTTTTAGACGACATTCTTCGTACCCAGTAAACTTCGCATCCTAGCTATTAGACTGACGACCGAGGGGACATAATAGCTTCAAATCTCCAAAATAGTACCAATAATTCAGGCGATACCATAGAATACCATAGAACATATACATATTATATATCCACACTCATAAATACACATAGGTATACATAGACTGCTAAAATCGTAATACTTCCTTTTAGTTTAGCCACAGTCGAGTACATTGTGAGCCATATTGGAAATATTTTTGACTTTGATAAAAAAAATCACTGGGAAATATTGTATGCAAATTTCCGCTTTAATAACGGTAATATCACTAGAGAAATCTTCTGTGAAAAAATCGTTTATGTATTTATATATTTTTTTCTTTCAAAGTGCAGCCTGCCTGTACTAATTAGTGCTTGGGGAAATCTTGTAAAACATGACAACACGGTTAATTTTAGTTGGCACATTTGAGTTATAGTAGTTGCTTATGAAGTATATTAGCTCTGTAATAATTGCAATCGATACAAAATATTCATATTAGTTAGCATCCATATTGGAAGTACGAGATAAGCTTTCCATTTCGTCGCCATTTTGTAAAGAAAGAAGAAAAATTTAGATAAAAACTAATATGAAACATAAATGGGCCAAATATTATCAGTAATATGATGTATATTTACTTTCTAACTGTTTTTTATACATTTGGCGGCAAAATTTATCAATAATTTTTTTTTTAATACTTAATTAGTTTTTAACATTGTAGAAAAATGAGGGCGCATTAAAAAATTACTATATATATACCACATATTTCACATTAATTTTTCTTCCGCATTAAAATTTATTCGTCTTTTGATTTCAAACTTACTAGAAAATTCAAATAAATGGTGAAGGTACTTTATATATTATGGCGTCCATATCATTTTTAACGCGTATCCATGATTTAAAGTGATACAGAAGCATTTTGTCTTCAAAAGATGTAAAAAAACCTATTAAAGTTTTGTAACTATAACGTCACGCAACAAACTAATTGTATAATGGAATACAATATGTACGGTTAACGAACAAAAATATAGAAGTTCTTTATACGCTCTATAATAGAATTTTAAGACACCATTTTAGAACTATTATAGAATTCGTATGACATTGCTCTGTAACTATCGCATAGAAATTCTTTACGACTTGTAAGAACGTTTACACAACAATTCTATAAATGTTTTCTACATACCTTACAACTTAAAGAACTGAAAAGTTCTTTAGCACGGGGCCCATTTCTTTTGTATAACTGCTGTAAGAACGTTTTGAGAATGTTCTTAGAACAAACATTGCTCTATAAAATTTGCTGAGAAAACGTTCTCTCAACTTTAATAGAACATAAAATTGTTAGCTGGGCGATACTTAGTCAGCTAAACAAAGGATCATGCAAGTTTTCACTACTTCTTGTGACCATCAGTACAATTACTATATATATATATATATATATATATATATATATATATATATATATATATATATATATATATATATATATATATATATATATATATATATATATATATATATATATATATATATATATATATATATATATATATAATATACATATATATACATATATATATATATATATATATATATATATATATATATATATATATATATATATATAGATATATATATATAATATAAATATAATCTCTTGATAATTATTAGCAATAACAGGCTGGTTGAATCTTAAAAAACTCGATTTTATTAAAAAGTTTCCCTTACCTTCTGATGATAACAATTTTGAATGTTTATATTGGACTGATTAGCACATAATAAATAAAGTCGTCTTTGTCTATTCAGGTTTTTTCAAATCAATAAATGTCAAATAAATTTCAATTTTTTCGAATGTCGTAGTGAAACATCAACTTTTTAATAAAATCGAGTTTTTTAAGATTCAACCAGCCTGTTATTGCTAATAATTATCAAGAGATTAAAAATAGATCACAGGCAACAACAATTCAAATAAATATATAAATATATATATATATATATATATTATATATATATATATATATATATATATATATATATATATATATATATATATATATGCATTTATATATTTATATATATATATATATATATATATATATATATATATGCATATATATATATATATATATATATATATATATATATATATATATATATATATATATATATATATATATATAAATATATATATAAAATATATATATATATATATATATATATATATATATATATATATATATATATATATATATATATATATATCATAAAAAGACATGAAACGAAAAATTATCTTGGGGTCCTAGGTCCAACTTTGCTAATCGCACCCATTTTAATAAGCAGGTTCCCAAAGTAAAAACCTGTTAATAAGGTAAAATCGAATAATGCATGAGAATAATGATGGTGGATTAAACTAAAAATGTCTGTAAGGACAGGGCCAAGTCAGGAAAACGGCAGAATTAAATGTAAGATTAGTAATGAAAGTTTATTAGGACAAATTTGAGCCCATTTCAACATTTTACATTATGTGTGATTATTTATTAAATAACAATAAAATAAACATTATACGCATGTATTGCGAGTGAGAAATCTATTGTTTTGTTTATTATTAACGAAAACGCGATTTAAATATGAACATAGGAATTTTAGCGACTTTCAGGTATTTTGCGCAACATATTTGTGACTTTTAGGTAAAAATGGTCACTTGGGTGTTACGTAACGTTTACGGAGGGGGAGGGAGGGTTCATGTAAACGTTACGGCGCGTTACATAGGGGGGAGGGAGGGTCAAAAATCTTCAAAAATTGCGTTACGTAATACTTGAACGCCCCCTAATGTGCCATCCGCCGTGAATCACCCTGTATAATCTGGTACATATCGGCATCTTCAGCGATTCCCATCAGACCAAACGAACTGAAATTTGTTATCGTGATGCACAACCAATCAGTAAAAATTTTGGCATTTTCAAACTGTGGGCAAGAAACTCAAATTGACTTGACTCTTTGAGGGTTGCAAATTTGTACGTAAATTAAGTGGTTGCAGTCATTTTTATGTAGAGGTTTCTTGTTTTCTGGCGTTGTTTGAGAATTTGCGCACATCCAGATTGAGTAGAAGGTCGAAATTGCTTACGTGGATTGTGTTGATGTTGGGGAAGTGAACTCTGTGGTTTCAAGTGTTTTTCTTAATCGTCACCATTTTAATTTTAGGTTTTACGTTGTTTTTGAAGATTTGCGCGCCTTCAGAAGCAGTTGATCGAGTTAGAAAATGGAAATGTGTTACGTGGATAGAGTTTATGTTGGGCTAGTGCACACTATTGTCTCACGTTTTTCATAACTTATTTTTGTGTTTTATACAGATGAGTAAACTTTTGAAAGTTATCCATCAGGTTACACTTGATTAATTAATAAATCTAGGAATAAACCGAAAAGGCGTAAATAATATTCTTATAGGAAATTTTTTTTCTTGTAAGTTAAATATACAGATGTATATTTAGGCCAAGCTACAGAGATTTAGAGTGAGCATTTTGTGTAAAAAGTGTTAGAAGAAAACCAGCTCCGCCATAGGTTGTAAAATAGTTCCACATGATATAGTGATATATTTTTCACTCGACTTTATTATTTATATCTTTGTTATTAACAATTTTATGCAAAAAATCGCAATTTTTTCAGTTTTTTGCTTATAAAATTGAAACTATCAGAGTAATCGTGATGGTGTCAATAGACTTATTATAGAAAATGAAAAGACGAAAAAAATGAGAGGTCGGAGGACTCGATCAGATCCTTAGTCTATGGGAAAATCGAAAAAAACCGGCCAAAATGCAGTTTTTTCAAAAATTCATAACTCGGTTATTTTTTGAGTTGAAGCGCAGATCTTCGGGTTAGTATTATTTATCAAAATAAACTTCATTTATGCGAAGAGCAGAAACGGTCCGATGCATAGTTTTTGATCTGTGTTCATTTGAATATTTTACTATGCAATTTTCCAGCAGACTTTAATGCGACAGGTATGGTCCGATTTCAATTTACAAAAAAGATGTTGAAAGTAGAATTCTCATAGTTCAAAACGTTCATCTTGGTTTCACAACAAAATGCTGAGAAATATCTTAAAAATAAAGCTGAACATGACGAAAAATGGCCGAGCGCGTGAAGAGTGGGGGTAGAGCAGCAGGCAAGGATAAGCATGACATTCGAAAGCGTCGGCATTTTGAACATGACGATTATTTCTCGGCCGTTTTTCGTCATGTTCAGCTTTATTTTTAACATATTTCTCAGCGTTTTCATGTAAAACCAAGATGATCGTTTTGAACTACGAGAATTCTACTTTCAAAATCTTTTTTGTAAATTGAAATGGGACCATACCTGTCGCATTCAGGTCTGCTGGAAAATTGCATAGTAAAATATACAAATGGCCACAGATCAAAAACTATGCATCGGACAGTTCCTGCTCTTCGCACAAATAGAGTTTATATTGATGATTAATACTAACCGGAGGATCTACGCTACAACTCAAAAAAAAATACCGAGTTATGAATTTTTGAAAAAACTGCATTTCGGCCAGTTTTTTCCGATTTTCCCTTAGACTAAGGGTCTGATCGAGTCGTCCGACCTCTCATTTTTTTCGTCTTTTCATTTTCTACAATAAGTCCATTGGCACCATCACGATTATTCTGATAGTTTCAATTTTAGAAGCAAAAAACTAAAAAAACGTGATTGTTTGCATAAAATTATTTTAGCGAAGATACAAATAATAAAGTCGAGTGAAAAACATATCACTATATCATGTGGAATTATTTTACAAACAATGGCGGACCTGGTTTTCTTCTAACACTTTTTACATGAAAAAATCTCTGTAACTTGGCCTAATTCAAAAGAGATATTAAATGGTACTGATGATTTTACTATATCTATATACATATTGTAGGCATGTTTTATTAATTATTTCACAAATTTCATTGGCCTCTCCTAATATATCTGATTAGACTATTTTTTTATTTTTATCAGGTCTCTATTATATGTAAAATTCACTCAACTGACAAAATATCAATTAACATAAATGATAAAAATCAATTTATTATAAAACATTCATTATAAAATCTTCATTTTTCTCCTGTGAACTGAATAATTTAAAAATAAAACTGCTGACAAGAATGTTACGAGCCTTCAAAAAGTGGTTTGACAGTGTTAGTAAGGTCTCACGAAAACAGGTCTAGTAGATTACCTTTGTTGGACATACGGTGATATTCCTTAATATTTAACATAAATATCAAATTAAGCAGAAAACAATATCTTCTCTGGAATTAGTTAAGACATGAAAAGGTATATTGAAATGTCCTATAATGATTATTTTATGAATGATAAGTAAATAGCCACACGTTGATACAGTCAATTGTTATGAATTATATACCTGGCTGCTTAAAACTCTCAAATTCAAGTTGGATTCTAGAGACATTTATAATTTATTTTATTCAAAAAAGTCAGTAATTTTTAAAAATATTACAATTTAATTACTACTCAAACAAATACAAACTGTTTAACCTTTACAAAAACAAATTACTCTTTAAACTACTTTAAATTGCTTGAACGGTAATAAACGTTTATGTACGAATTCAGTTAATTATATACAATTTTTTCATTACATTATCGCCATGGGTAACTCGCTTTTTTCATCAATAAAATATTAAGTAGATTCCTTTATTACTGCTAATTTAAATCTTGATACGATACAAATCAGCGCTCTGTGTCGATTTTCAGATTCACTTGAATATATTTCCTTTGCTCCTATCTCATCCTTTATATTTTTCCTTTTCTAAATTTTAATTCATTGCGAGTTTTCTTAGGGTTATACATTCATTCTGAGCATGTGCTGTTTACAGGTGTATACAGAGTAGTTTTGGAATATTTCATTCAATTGTATGATAATATTTATATATTTTAATTCTACTTTTCACTTTGACAGTTACAATTATGATAATTTTTATTTTAAACAAATCTAATAAACAGATTCTTTGTTGGCTCTTTGCTAACAAGTTTATTGTTTTCCGTTAAATTCATTTCTGAATTTAAAAACCATTTATATATATATATATATATATATATATATATATATATATATATATATATATATATATATATATATATATATATATATATATATATATATATATATATATATATATATATATATAATATATATATATATATATAATATATATATATATATATATATATATATATATATATAGATATATATATATATATATATATATATATATATATATATATATATATATTGGTAGCCACCTATAGCGTGATAGATTCATGAGTTATTCGATTCCGGGCGTTTTCATCTGATTTGGTTGAGCTTTGTACCTGATATGTTCCGGCAAATGGCGCTGTGGTATGTCACGGTTTCTCGTATTTGGAATTGTCAGGAAAGAGTAAAATGATCTGGATGGTTACTACAATCGGTAAATGGACAATACTGAAGAGGCGATATATAAAGAAGAGGATATATATATATATATATATATATATATATATATATATATATATATATATATATATATATTTATATATATATATATATATATATATATATATATATATATATATATATATATATATATATAGATGTTGAGAAATTCATTTTTGCCTGCTGCAGAGCTAAACAGACTATCTGGTGTTTCCATCGTGTGTGGTGCCGACGTCGAATATCCTAACATTTGTCCCTTGAAGGATAAGTGGGAATTCCATGTCGTCAGATCACATGAAAGTAGCTCCGTAAGATAAGAGGGCTGATTTGATTATTTTTCAAATACATTTCCTAACATACTTTCAGCATGTACGATCTTTCTTTATGCCAAATTTATAATGAAATCTGATAATAGACAAAATTTAAGGGTCCACTCAAGAAAAATTTTATAATTTTCCAGTGGTCCAGTAATTAGCACTCAATAATTATGACATACTTAAGCAGATATAATTTCCTTAATTCAAGTGACACACCCTTATTTTATGTTCATATCAGATGCAAAATTTAATTACCTATCAACAACTAATTCTTTACGTTTCTATGAAAAATCAATTTTTTGTCATTCTGCTGTCTACTGTTAACAATTAATTAAAATTTTCAAATCGTCTATGAAATTTTGGCATGTCATCATTTAGTTGTAACAATCAAAAGATGTGAAAAGGTTTGATTAACGTAACAATAAGATGAAATTTTATTTATAACAAATTTAAAATAAATGCTGATCTAAATGAAACAATGATGGGTATAACTAATAACGTGTTGATAACAAATATTCAAAATGACCACATTAATTTCTGAATAAAACCGTATTCTCTCAAAAGATTTTGCTACATTTGATAACATCACCGGACTATGCTTCGAATACCTTGTTCTATGCGCTCTTTCATGTAATCTCGTCTGGTAGGTGTGTTGTAAGCGATTCCCTTTAAGTACCCACATAAAAGGAAGTCCGGAGAAAAATCAGGTGATATCACCGGCCAATTCTGAGATCCATTTCTTCCAATCCATTTGTTTTCAAAATTAACATTCAAAAATTGGCTAACCGTATGATGATAATGTGATGGAGCTCTATCCATTTGCAACAACAAATTTCTTAGATTTAAGGGAATTTCTTCTAATAAAATCGGGACTTGATTCATCAAAATATCAAGAAACAATGTTCCATTCAAATGATCATCATAAAAATATGGGACAAATAAATATTTATCTATTATTCCACCCAACATATTCATTGGCCATCTGTGCTGACTATCTAGGTTCTAAGTTCATGCAGACGGGAATCTGAATAATAGTGGAAATTTTGTATATTAACGACTCCATTATCGAGAAGTGTGCATTCATCGCCAATTTTCATTTTCTACGATTTTTTCTAACGCCTTTTGTACAAAATTCAATTCGCTATTCAAAATTAATTTCAGTTATTGGCTGTAATGGATTTTATAGGGATGAAAACGATGGTGTTTTAGAACCCTCGAAAAATTTTTGGAAATTTGATTTTGGCTTTCATTAGGATTTTCAACAGGTCCAATTACCGCAAACTCGTTTTCTTAATTTTTTTGTCACGGGTTTCCTTTCTACACGTTTTCGATATTCATAACTACCAGTTTCTCTAAACTGAGTTAAAAGTTTTCCAAATGCTACTCTATTCGGGTAATTTCAGTTCCTACATCATCTCCGTGTAAATTTTTAGTTTACTACGTAATTCTTTTCATACACCTCTCAGACAAAACATTAATGCAGTTTCGGTTGAAACGGAACGATTTGAAATGAAAAATCTGGCCTACGTTTAGTTTCATCTTTTCTGGAATCAACGAATGTGACAAAATATTTAGTGATTTTTTGAAGAATAATTTTATTGTTTTAACTCGTTTAATCTCTTTCAGATGTAAACATCAACTGAATCCAAATATTTCATTGTTAGTAATAATTGCAATCGAAACATTCAGTGATTTATTGTAAGAAGAAGGCTTTCTACATAATATCGCTTATGAATTATACAGACCGAAATAAAAATCATGAGATGATCACTCGCCAATGAAAATTGCGTTGTCGGCATCTAGAGGACACGAGACCGTAACGTTGTAATTTGGAACCTACTTCTAAAAGTTTTCATGGTTTTCTTTTCTATGGTAGCTGTCATCTCTTTATTCTAACCCTAATTTATGAAGTTGTATACTCGTATTTGTATTTGTTATGAAAATTTACAATTGAGAATTTTTTTTATTTTACATCAAAACATTTTATTGCAGGTATGGTATAAGATTTAAGTTCAACCTATTCCTAATAGATTTAGATATATTGATAAAATGTATATGGTTTCTCTTCTTAATTTGAAGAATGCTGGAAAACATGCTAGTAGTTGGTTGAGGACAATAGGTAATTAGGTAACGGCAATATTTTTAGATATTGATGTATTTTTTGTTTCAGGTAATAGAAAGCCAAAAATGATCGACGCTAGTGCTAAATTTGATGTTGAAATGAACAGAATTGTATGGATGGATATGGAGGTAAGACTGAAATTTACAAGTATCTGTTGAAATGAGGTGAAGTTTTGTTAATGTTCAGGCGGAAAATTAGTTAGATGTATAATTTACATTATAGCTTTCAAATTGTTTATGAAAGTTATGATATAAAACATTGACAAGTAGGTATTTTTCTAATATTTTGGTACATTGAAAATAATGATAACTTAATGATTAAATTTCACAATTATTTATGAAGGAATCACTACCACTGCCTGGTCAAATTCCACATGTTAAATCTAGAAACCCCCAAAGAATTATTTAAAGTTTTAAGTTTCCTTCAGAAATTGTCTGAAAATTAATAAAATTGTTGATATCTATAATAATTTTCATTTCCAATAACGATATCTCATGATATATTTCTATAGTTTCTTAAAAGATTAAAATCTAGCTGATCAATAGTTCCTCTTAATTGATTTACAATTTGCAGATGACTGGCTTGGATATTAATAATGACCATATAATGGAAATAGCATGTTTGATTACCGATTCAGAATTAAATATTGTAGCAGAAGGACCAGATATTATAATTCATCAGTCTAAAGAAGTACTTGAAAACATGAATGAATGGTGTAAAATTCATCATGGTAAAGTAAGCCATTCTTATAGTACTTTTACTGTTACTCTGAATTGCTGTATTTTTTATCACAAAAGTTAAAAATTATATGATTGAATAGGAAATTATGATAAATATTATTGAGATTTACCAAACACTTTTCAATAATTGTATTGTAAGAATTTTTACTCACTTGAAATTGATGTTTTCTCAAGCTGCTATAAAAATAGATATGTCGGCATTATGAAACTGTTTTTTATATATGAAAATCAGGTCATAGTTCTTGTTGATCAACTGATTTTTGTTGCTGAAAATTTGTATTGATTATATGAATTTTAGTTATTTAGCATTTTAAATGAGAGATTCTCATTAATTTTACAATTGTCTATTTTTGTGATGCGTTGGTCAGTAAATCAAATTTTTATTTTTTATGGAAAAAGTGTATAATTTGTATTTTTAAGCCCCCATAATGTTTTCAGACAGGTTTGTCAGAGGCATGTGCAAGATCAACAATAACAGTAGAAGAAGCTGAACTGACATTACTGAATTTCGTCGAAGCTAATGTTACAGAAAAAGTAAGTCCACTGGCAGGAAATAGTGTCTATATGGATAGGTTGTTCTTGAAAAAATTCATGAAAAATGTTGATGACCATTTACACTATCGAATCATTGATGTTTCTACAATAAAAGAAGTTTGCCGCAGATGGAATAGCCAAATTTATAGTTCGGCTCCAAAAAAAGAGTACAAGCATAGAGCCCTAGATGATATTAGAGAAAGCATACAGGAACTAAAATTTTATAAGGAAAATTTTTTCAGAACGTCTCATTCTCCTAGTTAATTACTGTATCTCATTCAAATTAAAATATAATAAAAATTGAAAATTATATTTTCTTCCGCTAGATAGATAAATATATATATATATATATATATATATAAAATAATAACAAGCTTTATTTCAAGTAAAGTAGAAATGTGAATACGTAACTTCTTGAAATGAAATAGTGTCAAAGATTTCAATCCAACTACTGGTTAGAGGTCCTGTTCCAGCTCCTCATATCATACATCAAAAACTCTTCTACAGTGTATGGTTCAATTTGTATTATTCATATTTGATCTTGTGAAAGACATTTTTTCATGATGAAAATCTTATATGAACATATATGCTTAGGAGCTTCGTTGCTGATATACAGGGTGCCAAAGTTTTATATGTTTCTGTTTTTTTTTCTAAGTTTAGCATATATGTTCATATAAGATTTTCATCATGAAAAAATGTCTTTCACAAGATGTCAAAGTCCGGCTACAAAAAACTGACTCACCCTGTATATATATATATATATATATATATAAATATATATTTAATCATTGGTTAAATGGAGTGCTAACAAACTAACGCAAACCATTTTCAACATAATCTTCGTCCTAATTGAATACATTGATCATGAAATTAAATAACAAATTGTTAGATAAGGAGCGTTGGGGATAACGGGGATGATACGGAGTTCTTTTGGAAAAATACACTGGGTAATCTTTTATCAGAATTTATCATTTATGAGTGTACGAATTATTGTGAAATTCAAAAATTTCTGTTATAAATATAAATGTTTCTTTCATCCCGCTTAAATAAATATCGCTTCGATGGGGTCAATCGAATTAATATTTCATCTTGTTTTTTGTCTGGTTTTTGAACAAAAGAAATTGAGTGATTGTAAGTAATTTTACTAGTGTTCGGTATAAAAATTAAGTACAGCAATGTTTTGTTTGTGTCAGGCAGATATTTCTTACCAATACTAATTATTAGATCATGATTTCAAGTTAAATGGCAAGCTTAGGCACCCCTAAAAATTTGATAACACATTCAGTACATATTTCGATGGTTATCAGTATAGTTAGTATAGTACAATACAGATCTTGCACCTGTACTATAAGTCAAGTGTATTTTTTCAATTATTAATATTCGATATGTGTTTGTAATTATTAACAGATTTTGATGTTAGTCGCTATTTTAGAATTCTTCCCCTTGTAAAAATTTCATCCTTGTATGTCCGTCCGTTTTACAGTTTTAGACATTAGTTGAGTTAAAAGTAGCCGACCCCTGGAGGTCACTTGACTAGCCAGTTATGTGACCCCACAGGCCAACCTAAATAATTTCGATCAAATCTTGATTGATTGGCACTTGGATTAATGTAAATCAGGATGAAGTGTCATTTACCTAACACTTGATGAGATTCTGCTTGTAAATATCGAGATTAAATTACTATGCCAATTCTAGTATAGGGTAATGAAGTGCTGTAAACAAGTGTCTTTCTTTGCTATATTCCATAAATCGCATAACTAACTACTAGAATTAGGTTATGCTAAATTAATGCTAAGGCCAAATATGAAAAAGTTAATTGTCAGATATTAGTTCAGATGATTTATTTTCTGTTAACTTCCTTTTGACAACTAGCCATAACCTCTAACCTAGTTATTTAGTGATGTTTAGAGAATTGCGGAAAGTGGTCAGGGTCAGGGTTTGATTTCTAGGTGAAAATTAGAAAGTAGTGAATGTTGTGCAACACAAAATTCTGAAGTAATGTTAAAAAGTGTGGTTTTTTTGAGAATCATGATCTTATTTAGTCATTTCAACAATAGTAATAGAATATATTCAAGGACTTAAATGCTAATTGTAACATGTTCTCAAAATTAAGATATATTTTGAAATATTCAATTGCTGGATCTGCCATTGGAACAACAACTTACAGTCTTCATGAAAATAATTACGATGTGAACTCGATAGGTATTGTGAGATTAACGCGAGCTGTGGTAACAGTTTTAAAAATTGGATCAACTTATAAAAATGGACTTTATGGATCTGGATTGGAGAAAGGGTCTCCGGAATATAATAATTTAAAATCAGATATTCATAGAAGAAGTGCTGAGGACCTCCTCAATCTCTGTTGTACTAATAAAGGTGTATATATAAAAGTTGGTCAACACATTGCTACCCTTGATTATATTCTACCTAATGAATTTGTCCAAACAATGAAAAGTTTGTATAGAAACGCACCTGAAAATGATCTTAGGGATATTTACAGAGTTCTGAAAGAAGACTTAAAAAAAGATGTAAGTATATTTTTTGCTAATTAATTCAATAAAATTATGTGTATTGTGCAAATATATTTTCTTAGAATCACCTTTGTTATAAGTGCCTTAACAGTTTTAGGGTAAAGGCAGGATCTTCCAAATTCTTTGTTTCCCAGATGTACCTAACACAATATTTTCAGTTCATGCAGCTCACTCAAATTTCTCCTTCTAAATTATTATCAGAATCTTCTATAAATTGAACAAACATTTTTTGCACCACATTAGCTAACCTCAGGTTTGAATAGATCTTCTCTTAACAGAGAAGAGAAAGAATGAATGCATGATTAACACTACTTATTTCTTTTACAGCCTGCAGAAATTTTTGAATCATTTGATCCAGAACCAATAGGAACAGCTTCATTAGCACAAGTTCATAAAGCTGTATTGAAAGATGGAACGTGTGTTGCTGTTAAAGTACAACATCCATATGTACAAGGAAATGCTAAAGTCGATATGAAAACTATGGAATATTTAGTGAAATTAATGAGTTATGCCTTCCCAGAATTCAGATTCCAATGGTTGGTGGATGAAACTAAGAAAAATATTCCACAAGAATTGAACTTTGAACAAGAAGGTAGGAACGCAGAAAAGATTGGAGCCTTTTTTGAAAACACTGAATGGTTACATATTCCAAAGGTTTTGTAAGTACAATCTTAGAAACCTAAGTGGCCTATTAAGATACTTATCATTTTAGCTAATTTTCAGTAAGAAATGAAATCAATGACAGTACACATCAAACATACATTTTATTTATCATCTACAAACATTTATATGGAATTGTTCAGCAATAATTTTGAGTAATTGAAGTTTTTTTACATTTTCCTAGTGAATATATCAAATACATATTCTTAGTGTGAAGACTACAAAGAGTTAATTTACTATATGTGTTAGTTAAATTTACCTCTAAGTGTAGTTCATGTTCATTATCACATAAGAAAATAATTAAGAACATTGGTTTTAAAAATGAATTTTTCAATTGGCTTTTCAATTTAAATAATATATCACATGTATATTATTGCACATATCAAACTGTAGATATCTATACAGAGGATCCTAATAATTGCTAAGAAAATAGCCAGATAAGTTATTGCATGTCTTAACAATTGCTTGAATATAAACTTCTTCATACAAAATAGGCCTGGGTAACACAGTAAAATTTTGTGTGTTGATATAATAATACTAACACAGTTTCGTGTTTCAACACCTTGTATCAGTATAATTGTGTCACAATGCAGTCGCAAGTTGTAACCTACATGTATTGGAAAACAAATATGGCACTGAAACTCAACACTTCAACAGCAACAGTGTCTGTTGGTTCAGTTCAGTACTCAGTATTAGTGTCAGTATAACTGTGACAAAGCGAAGCTTTATAATGAGTTAAACAATGAAAATTTCAAAATGTATTGATTAGTTTGTTAAAAAAAAAATCATTCGTAATATTAATTAATTGAAAATCCACTGCGAGAACAATTCTGAGGCCAGAATATTTCGTTCCACTAGCGCGGCTTGTAATAATAATAATGATAATAATAATAAATTTATTTTTCGACAATTACAAACAATACAAATGCAAATCAAAGTAGTGTAAGTAAATACGAATTCATCATACAAATTCAACAAAAAAGCCTACTCAATAATTAAAATCAAAACATAATTAGCAATGCCTATACCCCACAGCAATCATTAAATTCTTTAATGCTGTAGGGTTCACAATCTAAGATGAACTTGTATATATTCTTCTTGAAACTATTAATATCACTCAAGTTCCGAAGATGCTTCGGTAGCACATTAAAGATCCTCATAGCCGAACACAATGGACCTCCCTCCCAGCGAGTAGTTCTATGGCGCGGTAGGATGAAGTATTTAGTTCTTCTAGTATTGTTTGTATTCCTATATGATTCAAAATATGTATAATGCCTATGTAGAAACAACATAAGTTGATACAAATATAATCCAAACACAGTCAGAATATTATTTTTTTTAAATAAACCCCTACATGAATACCTATAGGGCAGCCCAAACATTGATCTCAAAGCCCATTTTTGAGTGATAAATATTTCAGCGGTATATGAGGAGCTACCCCAGAAAATCAACCCATATGATACTAGGCTTTGAAAGTTCGCAAAGTACACAGTTTTCAGAACGTTTACTTCAACTTGATCCTTAATAGCTCTCAAGGTATAAATCACCAAGTTTAACTTTTTCTTTAAGTAATCGATATGTTGCCGCCACTTCAAATTAGCATCCAGGTATATACCCAAAAATTTTGCACTATCATTTATATTTAGGACATTCTCATTGCAATTGAAGGAGCTTGGTATTACTACTTTTTTTTGCTCACTTCCAAACAATATGCATTCTGTTTTGGCCATGTTTAGAACTAATTGACTCTCGTCGCACCACCCACTCACCTCTCCCAGTACTCTCTGCGCACCTGTAATACAATCAGTAATTGATTGTGATGATATGAGAAAGTTGGTGTCATCCGCATATACAATTGGTCTACAAGAAATGTTAAAGTCTCTTGCACATAATGTATTGATATACACTATGAAAAGAATTGGACCCATAACACTTCCTTGTGGTACGCCCTTCATTAGTGCTTGTTTTCTGGATAAGTATTCCTTACCATTTGCTTTTAGGAACACCATTTGTTTTCTATTTTCAAGATAGCTCGCTATCAGACGAAGTTGATTGTCTCTAATGCCTACATTTTCTAGATTCCTCAGAAGTATCTCATGTACAACCAAGTCGAAAGCCTTCGACAAGTCAAGAAATAGTGCCAGTGGAATCTCACCGTTCTCTAGGTGTTCAAGAATGGTGTTTGTTAGTTCAAAAATCGCAGTATCTGTACCTTTTCCTTTTATGAAGCCATGCTACTCCTTTGCTATAACCTTATATTTTCTGAAAAAATGGAGCATCCGTTGTGCTAGAATCTTTTCAAAAATTTTCGAAAAACTTGTTAGTAAGCAAATAGGTCTGTAATTGCTCAGGTCAGATGTATCTCCTTTCTTAAAAATGGGTCGAACAAGCGCTGTTTTCAAATCTTCAGGAAAGATCCCTTTGCTAAAGGATTGATTTATTATGAGAGCCAATGGTGTTGCTATCAAGTGTATACATTTCTTTATTACTTTCATAGGAACTCCATCATGCCCTGAGGAGTTTGAATATTTTAATGACTTTACAACTTTAATTACCTCCTGTGGTGTGACTTGAAAAACGAAAAATGAGTTTTTTACCGATTTCTCGCTCTCATCCGAGAGTTTTTGCTTGACATGTTTTGCCTGTCTAGGAATTTCCGACACAATATTTACGAAGTAGTTGTTAAACTGATCAGCCAATAATCAGGGTCATCAGTGCCAAAGTCTTTTAATGTTTTATTAGACTTACCTGTTAAGTTCTTGATAATTGTCCACACTGCCTTAGATTTATTGTCTGAGTCAAGTATATATTGTCCTAATTTACTTTTCCTATCTGCATTTATTGCATTATCATATTGCTTTTTAACCGATCTGTACTGGTTTTTAAAATTGTGATTTACCTTATACAAAGTGAGTAAAATATCGAGCTTGTTTTTGAGAGACCTTAAATATGGTGTCATTTTAAGAGTTTTTGTTTTTTTGTGCTTATATACATTAATTAATTGAAAGCAACTTTTAAAAATACCATTAAAAGTTTCGAAGAAACAATCCCATATATCATTAACATCGCCATCAGGATCAAACACACCCTCCCATGAAACCAAGGACAACCTAGACACAAACATGCCCATGGTACAGTCATTAATAAGGCGGACTGTTATCTTCTCCACTATCTGATCGCTAGACAATTCAGTAGAAATAAATTTGACCGCCGAGTGGTCCAAGATATGATATTCAAGGATAGAGGTAGAACCTCGGAGGTTGGTGAAAAAATTATCCAGACATGATTGGGAGACCGGGCGAGTAACTGTAAAATTTTGAATACTCACATTATACATCTCTAGTAGAGAGACTAAGTCCCGACACTCTCTGCTATCAGCCAATACGTTTATGTTAAAATCTCCAGCTATTAGGAAGGGGCCATCCATAAAGTACGTCACACGAATTTTAGGACTTTTGAACCCCTCCCCCCATCCTTGTCACAGGTTGTCACATTTTTATAACCCCCCCCCTGCTGATGTGACGTCACACATTTTTCAAATTTATGTATGTATTTAAAAATAATCGAGAGAAAACAGCTATTTTCATTTTTTACTTATTTTTATTAAATAATAATCTAATAAAATCAACATAAAGTCCAACATTTCATAAAACCGAAAAAACAAACGACTAGTTAGAAAATAATAAACGATTAATTATATTAATTAAAGATAAAAAACTTAATTATCGAGTGTCCATCGACTTTGGATCCACTCTTTTATATCAGCTATTACTGGTAAATCAGGCACTTCATTTTCGTTCTGAATTTGAATATAACCGCAGCCTTAAACCTATTTAAATCCTTACCATTCAAAATTCTCGTGAATTTGAGTGTCTTACTTGCATTACAACGCCGCTCTAGAAGTTAAATGACGTTGCATGAGAGATTATCGCATAGCGAGAATGCTAAATTATTAATAAATATAGATCAAGTTCGTAAATTTTTAAAATTTTTAATTCACATCCAAACTTTGCGTTTTAGTATTTTAAATTTTAACATGTGACGTCACAAAAGTATTGACCCCCCCATGCCCCTTGTCACACGATGTCACACTTCAGTGATACCCTCCCTCCCCATTAACGTGTGACGTACTTTATGGATTGCCCCGAACATGGCACTATAAAATATCGAATTTTTCAGACAAAAATACTGTTATGTCTCATATTGCAGGTGGGATCTAACAACATCAAGGGTTCTCACTATGGAGTTTGCAGCAGGCGGCCAAGTAAATGATTTAGAATATATTAAGGCAAATAGAATTGATCCCTACGATATTACAGACAAACTTGGGAAACTCTATTCACAAATGATATTCAAATATGGCTTTGTTCACAGTGATCCCCATCCAGGCAATATTCTTATTGCTAAATCAGATAGAGGAGATTGTGATATTATTCTCTTAGATCATGGACTGTATGCTGTAAGTATGCCAATAGGATCATTGTTTTTCTGTATACTATCGCAATGTTCTTAGGTTTTAAGCGATGAATTTAGGTATAATTATGCAAACTTTTGGTTGAGTATTTTGAATAGAAACAGGAAATCTATGAGGTTACATAGTAAACAACTAGGCATTGATGGAGATTTATATGGAATGTTTGCTTGTATGGTAACTGGCCGTTCATGGGAAAGTATAAATAAAGGAATCATTGAGTGAGTAATTTCTACTTTGAAAGTTGGTTAAAAATTTATTCTGATTTGAAATTCTTCAAATGTTTTGAAACACTCCTCTTAAACTCTTTGACAATTTTTCAATAAGTAAACAAAATTGATGGGCAATATGCTTACAAGTGCTGATCATGATATCACTGTAATCTGTACTCAAATATAAATATTTATTGATATTTTAATAATATTAATAGTTCAATGTTAACAAATATATTAAATAGTAAAGTTGTGAACATTATAAAGATTAAACTAGAAGAAAACACAAGCTCTTTTATAATATTGATTCTTATATTGGGGAGAAATAAACTTTATTCATTTTGATGATCAACAATTGGGGATTTCTTTTTATGGGAATTATCTCTAAAATTTCCAAACAGCTAAGACATTTGGGTTTATTACCGGAAAGTAACAATGTTATTTTGCTGAGGGCTGTGAAATGATTAAAATTAATGCAATATTCAGAAAAATCAGTGTTGTTTTTCTGTGTGTTCTACCTAGGTTCTGAATAGCTCTGCTTTCTCCAATATTTTTCTTATTCTACCAAAATTTGACTTTATATTCATTTTATTGATATAAATAGTTTATATGTTCACATTTTATATTTTGCAAATAATAGATTATATTGAAAATATTTTTCTCCAATTTTTTATGTATTATTTAATATATTTGTGAAACATTAAGCCACGTAGTTCAATATAAATATTAATAATGCTTTACCAAATGATTGCCTATATTTAGTGTCAGCTATGTAAATTTGTTTTTCTAAATTATTTCAGAGATGGTGTTCCTAACAAAGGAGAAATGGATTTTGTTAAACAAAATTTATCTTTAATTCTGCCACAAATGTCGACTGTGTTAGATAGTGTTAACAGGCAGATGTTATTGATATTCAAAACAAATGATCTTATTAGAGGTTTAGAACATGTATTAAAAACATCAAAAAAAATGAGAGCTTTCAAGGTAATGTCTGAATGTTGCGTAAATTCAATTTATGATCAGAAGAAAGTAGAGTGTTCTTCTACAATGGGCAGATTGAAGCTATTGATTGCCCAATATTGGACTCTCTTGAAATTGAATATTTATTATAGATACCTACAGCTTTCAAATTGTTCATTTAAATTATCTTACAGTTGAAAAATATATAATTGTTAGAATATGTACTGCTTTTTCTCCTCTATCTTAATCATCGGAGATTGTTCAAACACCTTCATGGTGTAACTTCCCTATGTAACAAGTTTTTTTGTTTGTCCTCGAACCTATCTATTGCCGACTGTTTGGGAGCAAGCAACTCCCTGCGCATTTTTGATTTCATGGTCCCATTTCAGACTTGGACGTCCTCTCGATCGTTTAACAAGTCTAGAGTGCCAATGCGTGACTCTGCTGTTCCATCAATTCTTCTTGCTAGGTGTAGCGCCCACTGTCATTTTCGGGACTCCATTGCTGTGGATATTTTTGTCATATCCACTCACTCTCTTATGATACCTTACAGTTATGACAATGGTACAGCTAAGTAGATCCTTTGATTACATCGATGTTTTTGTTGTGATTGGTAATTATATATTGAACAAACGCTCTTTTCATCAAATGTAACAGCAGAAGGCTGAAACAGCTATGGACAGAATGTAACATATTTGAAAATTTCACAACATATCAACGTACCGTTACTCAAGCATTTCGCGTTAAACTGAATATATATCTGTATTATATATATATATATATATATATATATATATATATATATATATATATATATATATATATATATATATATATATATATATATATATATACACTCCTGGACAAAAAAACCGGACAAACAAAATATTGTTGAAATTGAATCTTGAATAAATTTTTCAGTTTTGCATGGATATTGATCATTCTCATGTCAAGTTGTAGGCACTAACATCTCGATTCTCATCTAATACCTAGCTTACAAAACTTTCGAATGTACTTGGTTTTATACAAGGTAGAACCAAAAGTTTCATTTCGCCCTAAATTTCTAAACACTGTGGAAGAATTTAATGACACAATGATGAATATTTTAACTACATTTTTAAGCCATACCTTTCCTTAACATTCCCTCATTTCATTCATATCCATATCTTTATTCTTAAAGAAAACACAATTTTTTAGAGAAAAATATGCAATTTATAGGAATGTGTTTATAAAAAATGCAATTTACAACAGTAATCAAATATGAAAACAGAAAAAACATTAATATCGTGTATTACCCCCTCGTGCTCCAATTACTGCTGCCATTCGACGTGGTAGGCTTTGAATGCAATTAGCAATCGCCCTTTGCGGAATGTTATCACACTCTTCAAGAAGTGCCACTCCAAGATCTGGAATTGTTTCTACTTGTCGGTTTCGAACAAGCCTTCCTAACATGTCCCACACATGCTCGATCGGATTTAGATCAGAGCTTCGTGGAGGCCAATCTAATCGTCGAATGCCCATTTCATCCAGATAATCGTTGACAACTCTTGCGACATGAGGTCTGGCATTATCGTGCATCAAACAAAAATTCTCACCAACAAAAGGGGCATGATCCGCTAAACATTCTTCGCTATAACGGTTAGAAGTTAAAGCGCCGTTTTCGATTAAAACAAGGTCTGTACGGGCTTCTATTGAAATTCCAGCCCACACCATGATACTACCACCTCCAAAAGGTGTTCTTGGAGATATGCAACAATCCGAAAATCGTTCTCCTTGCCTCCTCCATACACGCTCCCGCCCATCTGGTGAACGCAAACAAAAACGCGATTCGTCTGTGAACAGCACACATCCCCACTCTTCGTCATTAAAGTCTCTATGATTACGGGCAAAAGTTAATCGTTGAGCGCGATGGGCTGCAAGTAGAGCTGGACAAGCTGCTGGTCTCCTTGGCATCAATCCCTGTTCATGTAATCTACGGCGAACCGTTCGTGCAGACACTCTTGTATGCCGTAGTACATGTTCAAGTCGGCGGCTAATAACATTAGATGTTATTGTGCGATCCCGTAACGCATTTAGAGTGATAAAATGATCATCTCTCTGGTTTGTCGCACGTATTCACCAGTCTGGCGGAAGCGACTGATCGCATCATGAATCGTGCTTCTGGCTCTACCCAACACATTTGCAATGTAACGTATATCACGACCATCGTCGTTTAATGCAACAGTTCGTGCAACACCTTCAGGTCTCATGTTGAAAAAGAATTAAATGCCAAATGACAACATACTGACATTTGATAAACATTTGTCTTAAAATTTGTATTTTCTTTAAGAATAAAGATATGGATATGAATGAAATAATAATAATAATGTTTATTCAGTCATTGATTAAAATGGAGTGCTAACAAACTAACGCAAACCATTTTTAACATGATCTTCGTCCTAATTAAATACAATAATCATGAAAGTAACATTATAAACCTCCCAAACTAAATAATGCTTAATTATACCCTAAATAACAACACAATAATAATTCTTCATTGAAATGAGGGGCTAACAATGCATATGGGAAGGATCAACTATATATAGTTCAAAATAATCTATGTTAAATCTCCCAGGTAGTCTAACAACGTATATGACTAATCGTACTAATAAGGAGAAAACCAGCTGTTTGTATTGTTTGAAATTTCTAGTAAGTTTGATATAATTTGGTAGCTTGTTGAAAATTGCTATTGATGAGTAATATGAACCCTTCTCATAAATTCTAAGTCTATGTTTAGGAACTGTATAGTTAAAATTTCGGGTATGAGTTGATATCAAGTTATTAAATAATAAGTGGTTTTTGAAAATAAACATTAATATTTCAAATATGTATAGGCCTGTAATTGTTAAAATATTATTCTCCCTGAAAAGTCCCCTACATGAATCAGTCTTTTTTAAATCTAACACTATTCAAAGAGCTTGTTTTTGTTTCATGAATACATCACTCATAACAGAGCTGCGGCCCCAGAAAATAATTCCAAATCTCAAAAGAGAATGAAAATTTGCATGGTAAACAACAAATAGTACTTTCTGACTCACATATGTCTTTAGAACTCTCATGGAAAACAAAGCCCTGCACAATTTTTTATTTAGGTCTTCTATTTGTACATTCCACTGAAGGTTCTCATCCAGATGCAAACCTAGAAATTTCGTAGAAGCAGCACCGCTAATCAACGTTTCATTTACAATTACTTCTTTAGGTGTTACCAGATTCGATCTTGTTGTTTTGAAGAATATAATTTTTGTCTTATCTGTATTAAGCACTAGCTTGTTCTTCAAGAACCAATTCATAAGCTCATTTAGTGTGTTTTTATGGCTGTTTAACAGTTCATGAAGATTATTTGTTCGTATGAGCAAATTTGTGTCATCAGCAAAACTTACTAGTGATCCAGAAGGTATTGCCGATTCAATATCATTTACGTAAATTGTAAAGAGTAGCGGACCTATTACGCTGCCCTGTGGTATTCCAATGTCTATTCCTACCAAATCCGAAACTCCCCCCTCACTCAAGACAACTCTTTGAGTTCTCCCGTTCAAGAAGGACTGTATTCACTCCAGTGCAAAACCTCTTAATGCCGTACCTCTCAATTTTTTCAAGTAAGATGTTATGTTAATAAGGGACTGTTAAAGAAAGGTACGGCTTTAAAATGTAGTAAAAATATTCATCATTGTGTCATTAAATTCTTCCAGTGTTTAGAAATTTAGGGCGAAATGAAACTTTTGGTTCTACCTTGTATAAAACCAAGTACATTCGAAAGTTTTGTAAGCTAGGAATTAGATGAGAATCGAGATGATAGTGCCTACAACTTGACACAAAAATGATCAAAATCCATGCAAAAATGAAAAAGTTATTCAAGATTCAATTTTAACAGGATTTTGTTTGTCCGGTTTTTTATGTCCAGGAGTATATATATATATATATATATATATATATATATATATATATATATATATATATATATATATATATATATATATATGTGCATAAAATTATAAGACGTACTTCTTGGTATTCTCTTTCAATTGCTGAAATCAAAGATACTACTTTTGATTGGTCACTATAATTTAATAAAAAAAAAACTAGGGACAGGAAATAATATATAGTGCAATATTGAACAACTTGTCTTATTTTATAGTTATTAATACATTAGATATCAAACATTACAAACTATTCGGTATTAGGAAACAGGAAGTAGTGGTACAATATAAATATAGCACTTTTCAGAAAAATACTTCAACAATTATGGTTTTTCAATAGAAAAACCAATATAAAAATAAATAATAACTCTAGAAAATCAACAGAAAAAATATTCTCAAAAAAATGCCAGTAAATAGGATTATTTCAGAGAAATGCTGTAATGTCTTACAAAAGAACTGGTTAGGATTAACCACATGTGAAAGACACGGACAAAAATGTTTCAAAAATAATAAACTATACTTAATTTTATTGTATTTACTATTGTAATAAATGGAATTTTTCTATAATATATTGCTTCCAAAGCCATAAATGTTTTGGTTGATAGGTGTCAAGAACTTTATATACACACAGTGTTTTTTTCTTTAATGAATACTTATTATTACTAACTTGATATATGACATGTATCTCAAAGCATTTATGTACAACAGAGTCGATTTCAAAACTTTCAATATTTTATATCCTTATTGCTGCTTAATGAAAAAATAAAATGAAAAAAAATAATAACTATCTATATTCAAAGAAATAGTATCCAAATCCAGTCAATCAATGTACGAAAAATAGGCCTGCATTCTTTTACACAAAATCTAGCTACTACAAAATTTTTTACATCATTGTGGCTTAGCGACAGTTTGTATATTATTTGTAGGAAAAATGAATCCTTGAGCATTTACACCTACTGGATACCATGCGGCGTTGGGAGTTGGTGGGTAAGAATATGTTTCAGGGACAATATAGGGTACTTCGATTGATGAAGTATACATAGGTACCGGGGTAGTAGGTACCATAATTTCGGGAGGACTATATATAACTGGTGGTACAGGAAGTACTGGAGAGTAAATATTTAATGAGTGATTCACTCTAGGTACTGGAGAACAAACCATAGGTTGTTGTTCCAGCACCGGTCTATTATCATGAACTGAATCCTCCTGGTAGGGCACATGTTGAGATGTCTTCTGACATGTTCTTATTTCTTTGTTATGGTTATTATCTAGCATTACCTGTTGATGAGGAGAGGCGGCTTGCTGATTTTCTGCATTCGCCCATGGTTGGTACGAGTAATGGTAATGTTCCATGGGGTAGTTATAGATTGGCGATGGATTCATATCTGCTAAGGGCATAGGTATAACGAAAAAATTATTAAAAATTGGAAAGGCATTTTCTGAAGAGCGACGGCATTAATGAAATTCAGTAAATTACATAAAGTGAACAATGAAAATTATTTAATAATTTAAAAATTATCAAACAACTTTCCAAGGAAGCTGGTTATATGTATTCCGCAACGCAAAATCTGCATTCACAATCGAACGGTGAATTATAGAAATTGTCAAGTCAACCCGACTCAAAATCTGAATACAGCTGTTTCGATCTTATTAGATCTCATCAGTGCAGCTTATTTGACTCGGAGTGAATTAACAAATTTCTAATTGTTCTCCAATACAAATCGTGGTCAGTAACACTGGCTGGATAACAATCCAAAGCGCCATCCCACCAAAGATATTGGGAAACAACAATTCACCTCTTAGACTGAAAATGCAGAAATTCGTCGCTTAAACACGTACCTCCTGATATGAAGATATCTACTCTACAACAGTGGTGTATATGATTCCAAGGCACACTAACATAGTGATTTAAAACCTTTGGATATACTCACGAGAGCGCGCTCCGTATATTCTAGTCGCTTAATACGCAAAATACAACAATCAAATCATGAAAAACATACTAGTTGACCATGGTCAATTTCATACATTACATAAAGTGAACAAGGAAAATTATTTAATAATTTAAAAATTATCAAACAACTTTCCAAGGAAGCTGGTTATACGTATTCAGCAACGCAAAATCTGCATTCACAATCGAACGGTGAATTATAGAAATTGTCAAGTCACCAATTCAGTAAATTTTGTATAAGATATGTTTTGTAACAAATTTTGAACAGGTTGAAAGACAGTTTTCGGTCAATTTAGCACAAAAAGTGAAATTTAGTACTTATATCATATATATTGGTATATGGTATACCTAATTCTGGGCCAATGCAACAAAATTAAGAGTCATGGAGGTGGCTGAGCAGAGTAGCCTACGAAAATGAGACAACCCACTTCACAACCCCACCAACCAATACTTGTATGAAAGAACCCACATAGAACCAATAGCTGACAGAATACATAGATTGAACAAAACATTTATTCAGCAACAACACAACAAGACTGAGAGCAAGCGTTCCGCAGACTTACGGCATAGTAGCAAGGTCCTTATTAATGCTAGGCATACTACTTCACGTGCCGTAGGTGAAATGGGGATTCACTACTCCCATCGAGGGTTCCTTTGGGCGTGTCCAGAAGTCGAAAGACATCAAAATCGACTCCGAAAACGTGATCGCAGCATGGCTGCCGTTTTGATATATTCAAATATATAATTTTTTTCATGTAAAACCCTTATGGCAGACACTTCTTCCGGTTCCTAGTATAATTAATAGTATTTCAAAGCTGCGAAAATTTTGACAACTGAAAATTATATATGTTATTTATATTATTATTACATAAACATATTTAAAAAAGCAGACAGATAGGTCGGTTCTGACATCCCGGCAGACCACATAATACTTTTTTTAATGAAAGCGCACGATTTTGACGCAAAGTTGTCAAAATTTTCGCAGCTTTGAAATACTATTAATTATAGTAGGAACCGGAAGAAGTGTTTGCCATTAAATTTTTACATGAAAAAAATTATATATTTTACGAATAAGTTTAACAACATTGAAACATTTAGAAAACTTTATTTCTCCTTTGTGTATTCAACAGTTATGTATGCTTCTCCTATTTGGAGACCCAAAGATAAGGGAGAGATAAAAAAGTTGGAATCTCTCAATAGAGTATTTATTAGATATGCAGGGTATAGAACTGGAATGAGAATTCCGTTTACAGATCACAATTTAGTTCCCCTTTATCAGAGAGTTCAAATCTCAAATTTTGAATCAGCTATGGATAGAGCTGATGTGATCTTTGGATATAAAATTTTGGTCAATTTAATTGATGTACCTGAAATATTGAGTCAATTTAATTTTTATGTACCCCCCCGCAACCTTCGTCATAATGTTTATGATTTTCAGCCTAACAATTGTCGTCGGGGAGCTAAAGAGAGAATTATTGATAGAATATTTATGTTATGTAATAAAATCGTAGACTGGTTTGATCCAAACACACTTTCGTTGTACAAAATAAAAAATTTATCAAAATCATTGTTAAAATTTGAATGAATTGAATAACTTAATATTTTTTTATGTAATCAAGTTTATATTTTTGTAGGCTTCTAGCCATAAACACATTGTAATTTTTAATGTATGGGGCTTGCCCCGTGAATAAAGATTAAAAAAAAAAAAAAAAACGGCAGCCATGCTGCGATCACGTTTTCGGAGTCGATTTTGATGTCTTTCGACTTCTGGACACGCCCAAAGGAACCCTCGATGGGAATAGTGAATCCCCATTTCACCTACGGCACGCGAAGTAGTATGCCTAGCATTAATAAGGACTTTGCTACTATACCGTAAGTCTGCGGAACGCTGGCTCTTAGACTAAACATAAATATTATCGATCCACTTATACATAAGATTTTAAATACCCAAAAAGAAGATAACAGAGAGAAGATTATTTGAATACTTGCTGAGCCAACTATAACAACATAACTAATCGATTGGGCCGATACTTGATGAAAATCCATTATAATATTGTGATAAAACTTCATAGTTTTCGATTTTCACTATATTTTGTTAACATGAAAATTGTTTCGCCACACAGTGGCTTCTTCAGATGTATAGTACATACTAACTTTTACAAAGAAAATATTGAAATGAGGGAAGGGAATATAAGTACAATAAGAATGGGGAAAAACCGAAATGTAATCTATTAGCAGGTAAATAGTACAAACTGTTAATGACATGGGAAAAACACAACAGGTACAAATATTCAATATTAAATTTAGAAAATATTTAAGAACGGTGATCAATATTCTTATTGTATAAGTTAGTATGTACCATACATCTGAAGAAGCCACTGTCTTTGGCGAAACAATTGTCAAGTTAACAAAATATAGTAAAAATCGAAAACTGAAGTTTTATTTACAATATTATAACAACATACTTGAAACACTAACACTTATATTACACTCACAGGCTAATTAATTCATTATATAATGTTAAATATGATTCTGTACATGGGCATGAAGACCTAGGTTGTTAACCTTTGAAACACAGTTTCAATAAAGTTCATTTCTACTACTACTACCACCGAATTGAGTCAAAATTACAGAGCTAATTCTGTCACAAATGATCGATTACGATGACAGGATTTGATTGGGTAAAATCTCATATATTCCGTAATTGGTTACGAATAGTAAAAGTTGTTAAATTACTACCTATTTATAACAAAAAAATTCAGATTCATTAACGGTTATTTCTAAATACTGGAATTGGAATAGTGATATTTAGATTAGAGCAAGTCGTCTAAAAAGTTCTTACCGCAATAGTGCATTACATTTGGAGTCGTTGGTACAGGTGTCATCACAGGTCGAACATTAAAACTAAAAACACCTGGACTAACTGGTGTTGGAGGCCAACTGAATGAATCGGGCATTACAGGGGTCATCATACTGGGATAAGAGTAATAAGGGGCTTCCCAGTGATATCTTGGCGAGCTATCTTGAGTGACTGTTTCGTGGGTATTTTCGATGGCTACGTCATTATGTTCCTCCTGGACATTTTGCGGGCTATGCATGTGCTAAAAAAAAGTTTTAGTGATATAAATTGCTAAAAAAAAAGTTTTAGTGATATTATTTATTTAATATCTTCTCTTCCAACGATTATGCTTAAACTTAAACACTGATATCTTTTGCTCACTTTATTTATTTTCTTTATTTTATTCTTTATTTTTTCTTTATTCTTTATTTTATTCTTTATTTTTATTCTTTATTTTTTTATTTGTGTTGATTACATAAAATGCTTACACTCGTCAAAATATTAAATTAGATAAACATACAGCTTAAAGGGCAATTCCTGCCTAAATACAATACATAAAATAAAGTTAAAATTTAAATTAAATCTTAAGATTGAACTAGAAAAATCACATTTAAAACGAATAATTTAAAAACTCCTCTGTGGAATAGAAAACTTTTTTTATTAATATTTGTTTAACCCTATTATAAAATATGTTTGGCTGTAGATCTTTAAGTTCTCGAGGTAAAACATTAAAGAATTTCCTACCCCAAAAACCTGGACCGTCTTGACACCTTCTCAAACGCCAGCAGAGAGGCGTTAGGTTATTTTTTGCGCGAGTATTATAACTGTGGACGTCTTTGTGAGTTTGGCATGAGGCAATGTTATGCTTTATGTGCATTAGATTTTCAAAAATGTATAGAGATGGTAGTGTGAGCACACCCAGCTCGGTGAAAGCTGCTCCGCAGTCATCCCTATAGCCAAGGCCGGCCATCAATCTGATAACCCTTCTTTGCATAGCAAAAAGTCTTCGTGCTTCAGGTGAGTGGCCCCATGCAAGAATGGCATAAGATATGTGGGACTGAAAGATGGCAAAATAGGCAGCTCTCAGTATACCAGGAGAGACACACATCCTAAGGTTTCGGATCACAAAGATGCTCTTGGACAGCTTTTTGGCAACCTCATTTATATGAGGGCCCCATTGTAGCTTTGAATCCAGACGTACCCCCAAATATGTTGCATCGTCTGCACTGTCATTGGAGTTATTCAGGTTACGCATTATAAATACTACCCTCTTCGTCTTGTCTTTATTTAGAAGAAGCCTGTTACTGCAAAACCACTGCTCGGCCCTCGCCTGCGCCTCCACGGCACCCAACTGTGAAGCCTCCTGTGTGTTTCCAGTAAAGAGTAGAGTCGTGTCATCAGCAAAGAGAGTATAGGTTGCCATGTCTTCATTGGCCGGAAGGTCATTGACATAAATTAAGAACAAAATGGGGCCTAGGATTGACCCCTGTGGTACCCCGATATTTAGCTCTCTCTCTGCTGAAATCACACCATCCACTCTCACAACCTGGCGCCTTTTGTCAAGGTAAGATTTCAGAAGCTTGATGCTATCCTGACTAAAATTGTAGGCCTGTAGTTTCTTCAGGATGATGCCATGGTCTACGCAGTCAAAGGCCTTGCTGAGGTCGCAGAAGAGAGCAGTGCTGTACTGCTTTTCATGAAAGGCCCCCAGTATATTCGAAATTAGATTTAATATACCCATAGTCGTGTTTTTCCCCTTTCGGAACCCAAACTGAAGATCCGAGAATATACCATTTACCTCAAAAAAGTTTACCACTCTTAGAACCATGCACTTCTCGAGAACTATTGGAGATATTGTTGGAAGTAAAGATATTGGCCTGTAATTTTCCGGGAGATCAGGATCACCTTTTTTAAATATAGGTACAATGGCTTTTTTTAAGATCTGTGGAAAGATATTTTCCCTAAACGAGGCATTGATTAACTTAGTCAGAGGAATGAGGATAACATTTTTAATAGTTTTTAAGATTTTAACATTTAGGCCAAATATGTTGTGGCTATTTTTGTTTTTCAGACTATCTATAACCTCACGTACCTCGGTAAGGGTAACCTCGGTAAAAGAGAATGGAATATTAGGAGGCTCGAGCGGGTCAGGATTCTTCAACGGGTCAATATTTGTGCTGGTTTTCTAAGATTATTTGTGTCGGTTGAGAAGTTGAATTTTGTCAACTAGAAGATGCTCGAACTATGCGTAATAATCAAGTTGAACTAACTGAATAAAGTACATACAACATAAATCAAATCTTATAATCGTAAATATAAGAATTGTTATAAAATTTGATGCAATATGCTCTGCATGTTTCTAATCAATCTTTTCATCATTATTCTAAATGTCGTATCATTTTCGATTGGTACAACATATGAAACTTACCAAAGGGGCTCCAACAAATGCTGTAACATTCTGATCTGGTATATCTGCTACTGCAGAATTATTTGAGTGGTTACTGCTTTCACTTTTAGTTGAATGCTTCTCCTTTTTCCTTCTATGAGATTTAATTTTATCCAACGAGAGTATAGTTGTTGTTGTAGAAATATTTAGATTTTTCGAAAACCTTCAAAGAAATTGATTTTAGAAATAAACACTCAAGATTAGTACATAAGAAAACATTATTTGCATTATTCATTATCAGAGATATAAATGAAATTCATAGACGAGTGAGTACTATATTTAATATACAGGGTCACTGACGGTGGATGGTAGGTTAGACGTTTACGGAGAACGGGACATGAGATTATTCAGAAAATTTGGTTTCATGGGTAATTGATTTTGCTCTATCGATCTAAAATAATAGTGGCGCTGCGGCGTTGCCGCTTATACTAAAAAGTAGCAGCAACTATGAAATTTCAAATGAGACACCCTATATATTATTTCATTTTTTGCTTCTCTACCATTTTCCAATTGTTTTTGTATGATACTTCCCTATACCTATCTCCAGAGGTTTTCGAGAAATTAAATGGTTTCCTTATTTTTTTGTGCAAAACATAGCTTCAATTAAATGTTCATTACTAAGATATTCAGATTCGTAGGATGCTGAAATTTTAGGTGTAGTTTACCAAGTTCCGGCGTATTAGGAATATTCTAAGGACTTTGTTCTCCATTATACAGGGTCCTTCAAAATATGCGATTTTAATGATAAATACAAAAATAGCAAAAAGTGCATTTTTTTAAATGTAATACCCTGTATATTATTGAGTATCTCGAAAGAAAATTGAAATTTCTTTCAAATGATATATCATGTTCCTATACCTAAAAAGTCAGGTTTCCGAAATAAAAGCAAGTTTCTATAAAAATCGGATTATTTAGCCATATTTTGTATTAGGTAGCTATGAAATGTCAAGAAAGATGTCATTATGAAAATTTGACAATCAGGCTGGCTTCAGACTAGGCGGAACGCGGAAATGTCAAATCTGAATTTTTAGACCAATCGAAACGTTCGTAACGATTCCCAAGGTTATTCCGCGTTAAATTGTTGAAATTTAGTCAACTTTTGAAGGCGGATTTGACATTTCTGCGTTCCACCTAGTCTGAAGCCAGCCTTAGTCCATCAACAATAAGACGTTCGCGCGTTCATTAACGATAATTTGATTTGAAAACAATCAAAATGGAAGGCAATAACTATTCTCATGAAGTTTTGATGAAGTTATTTATTGTACATGGTCAATGTGACTAAATAATAGCAAGAACATGCAGAAAATTCAATGAAATGTATACCTATTGACAACCAATAAACGAGAGAAAATTTGTACGTTTACAAAATAATTTTATCACTTATGTTATGTTATTTTACGTAACGCAAATTGTTTTTTATTAGTTTAGTAAATTTCGTTTCGCTTTCAGTATTGACCCATAAGTGATAAAATTATTTTGTAAACATACAAATTTTCTCTCGTTTATTGGTTGTCAATAGGTATACATTTTATTGAATTTTCTGCATGTTCTTGCTATTATTTGGTCACATTGACCATGTACAAAAAATAACTTCATCAAAACTTCATGAGAATAGTTATTGCCTTCCATTTTGATTGTTTTCAAATCAGAATCGCGTTAATGAACGTGCGAACGTCTTATTGTTGATGGACTAATTGTCAAATTTTCATAATGACATCTTTCTTGACATTTCATAGCTACCCAATACAAAATATAGCTAAATAATCCGATTTTTGTATAAACTTGCTTTTATTTCGGAAACCTGACTTTTTAGGTATAGGAACATGATATATCATTTGAAAGAAATTTCAATTTTCTTTCGAGATATTTAATAATATAATGGGTATTACATTTAAAAAAATGCACTTTTTACTATTTTTGTATTTATCGTTAAAATCGCAAATTTTGAAGGACCCTGTATAATGGAGAACAAAGTCCTTAGAATATTCCTAATACGTCGGAACTTGGTAAACTACACCTAAAATTTCAGCATCCTACGAATCTGAATATCTTAGTAATGAACATTTAATTGAAGCTATGTTTTGCACAAAAAAATAAGGAAACCATTTAATTTCTCGAAAACCTCTGGAGATAGGTATAGGGAAGTATCATACAAAAACAATTGGAAAATGGCAGAGAAGCAAAAAATGAAATAATATATAGGGTGTCTCATTTGAAATTTCATAGTTGCTGCTACTTTTTAGTATAAGCGGCAACGCCGCAGCGCCACTATTATTTTAGATCGATAGAGCAAAATCAATTACCCATGAAACCAAATTTTCTGAATAATCTCATGTCCCGTTCTCCGTAAACGTCTAACCTACCATCCACCGTGAGTGACCCTGTATATGTCAAATATACTGGAAAGATTCAACTACACTTCATTTATATTAATTTGAATGGATCTTATATTTTAACTGTGAAACTTTATACCTGTAAGGCAGAGGCCATGGTTTAGCACCACTCTCTGGGGACAAATCTGTGTAATTCACTATCCTTTTCTGGGCCAGTTTAGTTATGTAAACAACACATCTATTTTGATCTTTAATGATATCTTGTATATAACAATCATAGGTTTGATTATTAATATCATCATTAAGAACGCATCTTGTACCGAGAATCAGTTTATCATCTCCATAGTACCAGTCCCCCAGTCTCATTTCTGTAATTATTGAAAATTATGAATTGTAGTATTTCGAATTTAAGTATATATCACATTAAGTTGATTCAAATCAATAATACTGACTGAGAAAAAGAAAGACAGAGTGCTACTATTAATTTTATTACCACGGGTGTTAATAGCATTGCAACTATATATTCGCCCCTTAGTGCAACAACTAGATAACTCGAATTTTATGCATTTTGAGTTATCCAGTTAAAGCTGACCTATTTTTCATGCTCTTTTATATAATAATAATTTATTTATTTATAACTGACTCTTAAACAGTGAACAATCACTGGTACCAGAGCCTCAATTGACAATCATACTATTACATATATCAAATACAAAGTGTGGTAATAAATTATTTAACAGTTTTTAGCTCAATTACTCATTTACACTGCAAATGTAATTTCAAATTTTGAATGAATTGTTTTATCGTCTTCATTTCCACTACTGTCTTTGGTATGGTTTTATAAGTCTTTACACTACTATACAATGGAGATCTTTGCGTTTTCAAAGTTCGTGAATAATTTGTTCTAAAGTCATTTGCACCTCGGACATTATGGTCATGCAACTGCTTCACTTGTTTAACATTTAAATTAGTTTTTAATGTATTTTTCAGGCAATATACAAATTTTGTTTGTTCAAAGGTCCTAATCTTTTTTATGTCCCATATTTTTGTTTTATACACCTGTTGCGTTGGAGCAAGTCGGTCCAACTTGAAAATGGTTTTTATTGTTTTATTTTGTGTCCTTTGTAGTTTGTTCAACACATAAATTGGTAGGTTTCTCCAACATGGAATTAGGTATCTAATATGAGGTAGGATATGGCTATTATAAAGCAGAAGTCTGGATTTTCTATTTAAACTATCTGTGTTCCGTTTTATTGCACCGACAATCGGAACAATTTTTTTCACAACTTCAGTTACATGTAGGCTCCAATCAAGACTATTTGTTATGTTTAGACCTAAATATTTATACGTTTTTACCTCCTTGAGTTTCACACCATCAAGAAACAGGTCCATATTACCAATTTGTTTGTTTTTTTGTTTAATAATCATATATACAGTCTTATTTTTGTTTATAGATAGTTTATTGTAGCACAGCCATGAATGATAAAGACTCAAGTCATCATTTGCTAATTTTTCTAGTTCTTTTAAGCATTTTGCTGACAAAACAAAAATTGTGTCATCAGCAAATACAAAATACCTTGCATCCAGTCCCAAATATTTAAGGTTATGTATATACAGCAAATATTGCAGAGGTCCAAGAACCGACCCCTGAGCAACACCAACAGTTAGTTCTCTTTTTTCACTTTGTGATTTGTTTATTTTTGTATAGTGATTTCGGCCTATAATATAATGCAATATCTAGTATGAGCAACCAAACTCGTTTAAATAGTGACCAGAAATAGATAACTCCGAAAATGTACATTCTATAACAAGACATCTTGAGCTATCTAGTTGTAGCACTGGCATTATTGAGTTACCCGCCGGCAACTTCTTGGTCTCTATGAGATATCTAGTTGTGTGCTTGAAACAGCAGGTGGATTTCTGTGCTACTGAATTGGTTTTACAGTGTTTTTCAACCGGTGTCAATGCAGAAATGATGTCAAGAGGTAAGAAGATTTTGGAAATTCTGCGTAGTCAATCACAAAATTTTGTATCTTTGTATCAAAGTCAACTACCTCTTAAAAAAGAAAAATACGCCGGCCTAATGTCTCTTTTCAAAATGAAACCTCCGGCACTCCCTAGCTTGTATGAAGCATTTTATCAGAGTCTCCCATTCCAAGGAGACCAAAGTAAAAGGCTTCATAACACAAAATCTTCCGAAAGTGATGTCAGTGATATTGATATTTAAGTCGAGTTAAGTGTTGAAATATTTTGTGTTTAAGTTGAACCATTCTTGTTCATTTTTCATTCCAAATAAAGTTATATTTAATAAGTGATTTGCTTTTAATTGCTAGTGGTTATAAATAGATAACTTTACTTTTTTTTTGGCTAGATTTTCAGCAACAACTAGATATCTCAAGTTTTTGATCAAATTCTGCCAATATATAAAACCTAATTGTCTATCAAAGTGACTATACATAATTTGATATACACAACAAATATTTTTGACTGCTAACGGTTGTATTTTTTCAAAGTTTTGAAACTTTAAAATCGATTTTCTCGAAACTATAAATTTCAAGTTATCTAGTTGTTGCACTAAGGGGGCGATATATCTAGTGAACTCCTGATCATATTTTCTGACGTCACAAACTTACTTGATCATAATAAAGGGAGATTCTGATACCTTGTAAAAGATCAATAAAAATACTTTGAATAATATTTAGTATAACTGTGTATTGTTATCTTTTTGTGTCTGCTCGAATTTATCATAAGACTAAAAATACAACAGCAAATGCCCAAATAAAAAAGGGCACTATTATGCAATGAAAGGAGAAAAATAGAGATCTTTTATACAAATTTTGTGACTGAGGCATTTGCCAATTTTCATCTATTTCAGTAAAAAAATATTTTTCTCATCACTTGGTGTTGAATATTCATTAGAAGAAAAATTGTTTTCTTCTTTTGTTGATGCTAATTTACTTAACATACAAGTTTAAAAATATTTCAGAAACTAATAAATTTTCACTTATTTATTTTTTTTGTGAAAATTCATTGTTTCAATTGAGCCCTTTCAACTGTATAATTAATTAGCGTATGGCATTATTGCCGGGGATCATCTTACATTATGTAATAAGACTTGACAGAATCTGTTCAAAGTAGCATAATTTTGTTTCTATATAGAGGTAAAATAAAATGTGAATCAAAATAACTCGCATTAAAATCATTAAACAATAGTAATATTTCCTGCAGAAATCTTTATAACCATACCTCGTCTAACTTCCGTCCATGAATCATATTCTATATTTCTATAGATTGAAGGATCAAGTGCTTTTGCTACTTTAAATGGAAAAGGAGCAATATTCATCGGTAAAATAGTATTATCATTTATTGTATCTGAATTCCTCTCACATTCTATATCTTCATTTTCTTGATTTTTTTCTTCAAGCAAGATTTCTGCCTGAGTTGTTATGTAGGTTTTGTCGTAAAGCATTCCGTGCACAATATCATCGACGTTTGGTATTTTGAATACATTTTCATAAAGCAGTTTATAGGCGATTGCTAGAAAAAAATATTCATAAAATATAATTTTTGTTTCTACAAGATTTGCACTTCGTTTTAAAGTCACATACATTACACTTTTATTGTATTGTTCTGACTATAATATTACCATTGAATATTTCATCCCCTAAAGGTGAATAGGTCAAAATAGGAATGACTTTTTACTCATTTATATATATATATATATATATATAAATATTTATAAATATAAGTAACAATATATTTTTATTTATATATATATATATATATATATATATATATATATATATATATATATATATATATATATATATATATATATATATATATATATATATATATATATATATATATATATATATATATATATAATATATATATATATATATATATATATATATATATATATATATATATATATATATATATATATATATATATATATATATTATTTATTGGAATTGTTGTTGCCTGTGAACTATTTCTAATCTCTTGAAAATTATTAGCAATAACAGGCTTGTTGAATCTTAAAAAACTCGATTTTATTAAAAAGTTGACGTTTCGCCACGACATTCCTAGCTTTATCAAAACTTTTGAAAAAATTGAAATTTCTTTGACATTTATTGATTTGAAAAAATCAATTCCACTAAAATTTTTCGGCTGTGGCCGTTCTTCATTTTTTTTTTTTAACTCGAGGGACCTACAGTTTAACGCCGGTTCCGAACGGCCAATGGGCTTGTAAACTATGTACATTACCCAAAAATTTTTAATCATATATAACCACTAAATTTCGGACATACACAACACCCAAGAGCGCGGTGGGATTCGAACCCACAATCCTCGGTTTACAAACGTTCTTTGTTATTTTTTTTTTTTTTTTTAATTTTAACTCAAGGGACCTACAGTTTAACGCCGGTTCCGAACGGCCAATGGGCTTGTAAACTATGTACATTACCCAACAATTTTTAATCATATATAACCACTAAATTTCGGACATACACAACACCCAAGTTATTTTTTTTTTTTTTTTTAACTCAAGGGACCTACAGTTTAACGCCGGTTCCGAACGGCCAATGGGCTTGTAAACTATGTACATTACCCAACAATTTTTAAACATATATAACCACTAAATTTCGGACATACACAACACCCATCGTATTAACGGCCACAGCCGAAAAATTTTAGTGAAACAAAATTTTTTCAAATCAATAAATGTCAAAGAAATTTCAATTTTTTCAAAAGTTTTGATAAAGCTACGAATGTCGTGGCGAAACGTCAACTTTTTAATAAAATCGAGTTTTTTAAGATTCAACAAGCCTGTTATTGCTAATAATTATCAAGAGATTATATATATATATATATATATATATATATATATATATATATATATATATATATATATATATATACAAATAATTTTGTTTATTTCAAAATTATAAGTACATCACACAGATACTATGAGACCAAATGAATTAGAAATAATTACACACTAACAAATTTTGTGAATAGTATATATGTATATAAAGATAGATATGAGTTTATCCAACATATTATAGATTGAGATAAACTCTGAAAAAAACTTCAGTTATTTCTGAGAACTGTTTACAGTTAAAAATGAATTTGATTCTAACGCCAACAAAATTGAAAACTCAAGAAGTCTAAGATAGTATTCTTTATCACAATTGTTTTTTGTCTTCATATCATTTCTTTCAGGAATTTCTGTCACAATCGGGTATATTTTATTTCATGTATATATAGTATCAAGTATGTAGTAATAAAATAAACTCACATTGACAGAATCCAGCTGTAACAATATGTTCACGCTGATAAACTGCGTCATAATGATCTTCGTTCATTAAGCACAACAAAATTAATTTCTTCTGGCCTTCTTGGACTATATGGTTAGCTTGTTGGGCCGTTGCATCAAACACTGTGACATCACATCTAAAAACAAAGAATAATTAGTTGATGGAATCCGTTGTGATAATTTATCGTGATGACCAAAAACAAAACTAGAATTCTCCAACTTTGAAAATTCGGGAGTTGATTTGTCTGTAGTATTGAATATAGATCAGACTGGCTCATCGTTTAAAACAAGATTCAAAGAACCAACAACCTTTTTTGAGAAATAGAACAGATTCAATGTTTGGTATAAAAATCACCAGCCGGTCCACAAATACACAATTTCCAAATTATTTTTCAATTTTCAAGTTGAAAATTTCATTAGAATAACCTGCGCTTAATGTATATTCTTAGAAGGCCTACTATAGAATTTCCTGAAAAGGTACTAACTATTAAGAAACAAACATTTTTATTCAGTTCTAAGCTCAATCTGTCTGATGATGCTCATGATATTTAACATGAAATAAAGAATTGAATTGACCATTTTTTGATAATAAACATGGTAAAATCAACTTTTGTTTTTGTTCGTCAAAGAATAATTACTTCTACTAAAAAAGAATACCTTATCGCAAGAAAATAAGAAGATGGCTACTCATTGTCAATATTATCATGAGAAGTTACTTACTTATATGTTTTACTTATCATTTGCACTTCGAAATTCCCACATATGACCATGTGCTTTTCTAATTTCTCTATACGGTCTAATACTTCTTCCTCACTGTTGACTAATTGTACGAACTCCTGAGTATTTTTTCTAGCATAATCTATGCACTCAGTTCTAACTCTCTCATGATAGGTTTGTATGCTAAATAACTGTAAAAATATAATTATATTTAACTATTACTGAGCTTTTTACTAAAGTTTTTTGTCCGATAAAATTGCATTTTATATAGTTATCTTCTGTTGATAAAATATACTATAGTTCATTACTTCTTACTTAGAAACATGAAATTTTTTTATCAAAATATGAGCACATTGAATCTTAACATGAAGAATTTTGTGAAACGCAAATATTACAGTTTATTGTCGGTATTCATACATAATCTAAAGTTACTACAAAAAAATTAAATTATTTATTGTGAAATATTGTCTTTTTGAATAAATGTTTTTTCATTGTCTAAGGGGAGATCCTGAGTTGTTTTGAGTTCTGAGATACCTACTTAATTTACAAAATGAAAAGTGGACACTAAATTTAAATTTTGCTTCTCACAACCTTTTATTAAAAATAAGTTCATAGTAAAAAAATCAAAAAATGTTGTGGGACAAAGCTGTGCAATAAAATTTTTGTACGATTCGATTTTTCAAAATTGCTTGGATCTTATATTCAAAAATATCATCAATTGACAATTCACATCAACAGCTGATAATAAGAAAGTGCAGTATATAATTAAGGCACAGCTCTAGAATGAAAAACTATTAAAAATGTACCTAAGTAAAATAGTTACCAAGGTTTCAAATACAAACACAACTAACTATAAAATAATTTATACAGAAATAATTACTTAATTATATAACAATTCTTAGAAAGTAAGAATATTAAACAAATATTTTCCTACAATACAAAATATATTAAAAAAATCTACAATCAAGAATTGATAGTGGCATAAATACATTGTCAATACTATTTAAAGTTATATATACATATATATACATATATATATATATATATATATATATATATATATATATATATATATATATATATATATATATATATATATATATATAAATATATATAGTGGTAATTCTCATTTACTTTCACTTTTTCTGATGATTAAAAATTTTACTGGCCCCATGAAATGGTAATAATTGTAATACAAATGTAGTCTTACAACCAACTCAATTGAATCTTATTGCACCTATATTTATTATTCATTTATATTTAAATAGGTAATATATATCCATCAATATAAACATAATGGAACATTATGTGTTGACATACCTAATATATTTAGTATCACACACATATTACATAGAAATCTATCTATATGCTTGAAAATATTAATTCTCTAACTTAGTGTAACATTATTTTCAAATTGTAATTTTAGGTCACTAACTCACAAATTAATTATTTTACCAGATTATATTGAATTCAAAGATGATAAATGAAAAAGCACTTATTTTTCGTTTGATATTTTATTTATTAATGAAAATTTCTTCTGTTCCATTCATTTGGGAAGTGCAAATAACTAAAAGTAAATTGTGAATATAAGCTAATCAATAATTTTCTGGTTAAACCAAATGTGTCTTATAGAAATGTTTTTTCTGGATTTGAAATAGGAATGTAATTGAATTTAGATCGAGTCACTATTACAATTTGATTGAAATATATATTTTACCAACCTGTTCAGAAACTGCTCTAAACAAGCAAGTTTCATCATATGCAACATTTTTTCTATAATATCCTAATGCTTCCAGCCAATTATCTACAGCACCAGGATTCCTTCCTTTTTTACTCAATTTTTGTGTCATCTTTTAATATGAACTCTGAAATTTACCGAAATTCCTGAAAGAAACTGTAGAACTTTTTGGTATACCAACTTTTTAATACTAATTATTTATCCGCTTTAACGACAAATGAGTTTTTAACATCGAAGATTATTTTGTATTCTATCCAAAAATTCTCTGAAGGTAACGTAGCACATGTATTTGTTTACTAAAAAAATGAAAATCGTTGAATGCTAGACGCGCCAGTCCACGAAACGGTATAGAGAAGTTATTCGTGAAAGACAAAGAGCGAATATTTATAATGAAGACAGCGAGACCGCAATCGGGGAAAACATGTATACATTCGGAAATTTTTATATCGTTATTGGTCGAATGATCGAGACGGTTGGATATTGTATTCAAAGGAATTCGAAATGTATTCAATAATTAATAATATGAACACAACTTGTCAAAATATAAGTCAAAATTACTGCAAGTTGGGAATATTAGCTTGTTCTCATGAGTCCACATGTATTTGCCGATAATGAGAAACAACACGATGGATTTTATTTTATTAATATCTGAAACATTGCTCCTTCTAAATGAAAATGAATGGGTAACTAGGTAACTAGGCACTTGCGAATGTCACAGAGAACAACAGGGGCTTGTAAAGATCCCACAAATTGAAAGTTGAATCATTTGTTATATTAAAATATAAACGAAGACATTTTACTTATTTGTAAGTAAACACAATATAATATATTAAACCTATACAGAAATACGAATTTCACAGTATGCAATTGAAAATAGGAGTAGCATAATAATCTACATACTATATACGAGGCTTGGATAATGGGGATTTGGTAAATTTAATAATCTTTTTTTTATAATTACTCAATAAATTAGCTTTGATCGCTATTTATTCATTTATTCCCGAATATACCTTCTGTAAATTATTGAAAAATCTACCTAATTTTTATTGGGTAAAACCTGCTCCTAGATATTCTTCCCATGCAAAAAATAGACATTTTTAATTATATGATAGACTAATAAGGCAGGGTTTCCTCCCAATTTCCTATCATAATAATGTGTGTCATTTTATCTTCGACAATATTTCTCCACCAGTGTTTATCTTTGTTCAAATCTTTTATTGCTATGACTAGATATTCTGAGATTCCAGAGGTTGTAAACGAAATATTTACCTGATGCTCTAGTGAAGATATGGTGATTCATTAATATTTTGTGTGAGATATATAGCCTTTTAATAATGATAATATACCTATATATATATATATATATATATATATATATATATATATATATATATATATATATATATATATATATATATATATATATATATATATATATATATATATATATATATATATATATATATATATATATATATATATATATATATATATATATATATATATATATATATATATATATATATATATATATATATATATATATATGATGTTAAGTAATAAGGAGTATTGCCGTAATTTAATAATATTTTAAACAACTTTCTTCAAAGGTTAGTTATTAAAACCGACTCATCTACAATAAAATTCTATATTTCGGACCCAAAAATGCGGTCCTTCCTCAGGAATTACTGAAAAACCAATTCAAAATATACAATCAAAGAAAAACACTAGTAATAAATAACTTACATCTGACAAAGTCAATAAATTAACAAATTTTTTGATTGTAAAGTTTGAATTGGTTTTTCAGTAATTCCTGAGGAAGGACCGCATTTTTGGGTCCGAAATATAGAATTTTATTGACGATAAGTCATTTTTAATAACTGCCCCCTTCCTTTGCCGAGAACCTAAAACCTTTGAAGAAAGTTGTTTAAAATATTATATATATATATATATATATATATATATATATATATATATATATATATATATATATATATATATATATATATATATATATATATATATATATATATATATATATATATATATATATATATATATACAGTGTTACCCATTTTTAATGGAAACACCCCTGTAAAATTTGAAGTTGTGAACCGATTGCAACCATGTTTTTTTTTGGAATGTTAAGTACTAAAATGTCTACCTTGGGACAAAATAAGAAATGTTTTTTTGTAGGCAAACCATGTACTGCACAATAATACTGCTTATTGCAGATAATTTAGTATCGGTTAACTTATCGAAAATAATTTTTTCCAGCAGTACAAACCACACTGTATCAAAATATATTGATTTCTGTTAATATCCAGGAATATCAAATTTGATATTTACCCCTCCTTTTGACAATAAATCATTTATATATATATATATATATATATATATATATATATATATATATATATATATATATATATATATATATATATATATATATATATATATATATATATATATATATATATATATATATATATATATATATATATATATATATATATATATATATATATATATATATATATATATATATATATATATATATATATATATGGTTTTCCTTACCATCTAATGTTACTAGACCTGACTGTTGAGTGTTGATATTGAACTACGCAGTATCTCGTCGTCTATGAACATTTGCATATTTCGTAGCATTCTTGCGCCTGTAAGTTTCTTTGCGGCTGGGTTTTATTGAACATGTCTTTAAATTTATCCCATGCAGTGAGCTTTGCATTCCGACATCAGAACTCATAAATCACATCTTCTGTAGAGTCCAAGTGTTGTAAAAACCGTCCGACCTTATCTCAATCAAAGGTTCCGCTGCCCTTAAAAAAGCAAATTTCCTCTCCCTGGAGTAGTGTTGCCGTTTCGTTTTTGACAAATATGCTAAAATCTCTCGGGAAAAATGATAAAAAATGCCAAATGAAATTATTGATATGCTAAAAAGAAAGCCAAACAGTTTAAATGTATTTTTTAATACAATCATAAAAATTTAATATTTATTTTGATTAATAATCAATTGATTTTAAGCAAAATCAAAAAAATATATATTGTAGGAACATTTTGTTCTATGCAACTTCATGTTGTCCGTACTTCTACTTTCAGAAAATGTTGTCTTGCATATTTCTGATAGGCGAGGCGGTATGTTCACAAAAAAAGTGCAAGTGTGCTCACTTAAACGTTAATATCATAAAACATCAACTATTTACGCATAAACGTAAAATGAAAATCGTCGCCGTCGCTAACTCGCTTCGTGCTTCGGGTGCTGACTGAGCGATTCCCCTAATCGTAAAACGTAAACAAAAATAATCGTTTCTTCGAATATTGATGAATTCCCCTATTAGATAATTATGTAAGGTTTCAGAAATGCCAATAGACTTTATCTGATATGCATTTATTCCTTAGAAAAAGTCATTCAAGTGATAATATCCATAGCAGATTGAAAATTTTCTATTATAGGTAGAGGGAGGCCAAAAAATGCTAAAAACATGCTATATGCTAAACTCGAATTTTACATGCTAACTGAGACAAAAAATGCTAGATTTAGCATTAAAAATGCGAAAACGGCAACACTGCCCTGGAGTGCGTATCACGTTGCAACTAAGGATTCTGTGTACATATACTGTTTCTTGATCGATTTAGTTTTGCTGATTTTGACAAAATGGTTTATCCGTCCTGCATCCTAGAATCTTAGGAAATTGTGATCCTCTTTTGGTTTGCTACAAAGGTTATACTCTGTTTTCCGGTTACCATTAAAAAATTTCTCGCAATGGTTAAGGCCGCCGCTGTGTGTGTGTGTGTGTGTGTGTGTGTATATATATATATATATATATATAAATATATATATATATATATATATATATATATATATATATATATATATATATATATATATATATATATATATATATATATATATATATATATATATATATATAAAATGTGTCTACTGTATATATAATTATATATGGTTCATGTATAGAAACGATTTAATATTATGCTATAAAATTGAGATATATAATAAAATATATACTGTTTTTTTTCTATCGAGATACGAATTTGTAAATCTCTGGGCAGATACTCCGTTAAAATATAGTTATTTGTATACCTAGGCCGCGAAATACCTTTTTAGCGTACCGAAAGAGAAATTATCGCCGAGGCCGCTTGCGGCCGAGGCAGGATAATCTTGAGGTAGCTAAAAAGTTTCGCGGCCATGGCATACACACTATTTTTCGTGCAATCGATAAAATTATTAAACTAGACAATTGCAAATAAAAATATTAGTGCTTTAAAATCAACAGTAATTAACAAGTCACAGCGTTGCCATGGAAATGACCATGTTCGAATATATAAAAAATATTTTGACAGTTCTTGACAGAACGCAAGATACATTGAGATACAGGATGTCTCTTTTAAATATCATAGTTGTTGTTACTTTTTGGTATAAGTGACGTTTGGTTTGGCGGCCGTTGCTATGGGTAACGGCCGCGAAATTAAATTTCGCGGACTGTGGTGCGTACGCGAAATACTCGCTTCGCGTGCGATTGCACGAAATAGTTATTTGTATACCTAGGCCGCGAAATACCTTTTTAGCGCACCGAAAGAGAAATTATCGCCGAGGCCGCTTGCGGCCGAGGCAGGATAATCTTGAGGTAGCTAAAAAGTTTCGCGGCCATGGCATACACACTATTTTTCGTGCAATCGACAAAATTATTAAACGAGACAATTGCAAATAAAAATATTAGTGCTTTAAATTTAACAGTAATTAACAAGTCACAGCGTTGCTATGGAAAGACCATGTTCGAATATATACAAAATATTTTGACAGTTCTTGACAGAACGCAAAATGCATTCAGATACATGATGTCTCTCTTGAAAAATCATAGTTGTTGTTACTTTTTGGTATAAGTGACGTTTGGTTTGGCGGCCGTTGCTATGGGTAACGGCCGCGAAATTAAATTTCGCGGACTGTGGTGCGTACGCGAAATACTCGCTTCGCGTGCGATTGCACGAAAAATAGTTTTTAACTAAGTAATTATACAGGCAACCAACAATGCTTGTGAATGGTTTTTGTGTTATCGACTTCATCTATATTCTTACAATGTTTATATCGAAATTGAACTTATGGGAAGCGCTAGAAATTAAAGAATTCTGATAAATTATTGAATAGAAAGAATTAAACATGACTCCTATTGAATATTCAATATCTGATCTAGTTTGTAAAAGTTTTCTTGAAGATTCACTACCCCTTACCTCACTATGTAATATCTTGTAGTAATAGTTTTCCTTAGGTACTAAAATTTATATAAATTGAGAGAGAGATTTTATTATAGTCAGTTTCAGCTGATGCCACCTTGTAGTGAAACGCTGCACCATAGATTTATTGATGTTATTCTTAAAATGAAGCTTGTGCTTTTCTTATAATATATTTATGGATTTTAACCAACTAATGATCTTATCAATTAATTTGAATGGGTTACGCCGTACCCTTATTTTCCATTGTCAAAAAATGGTCGATTGGCATTTGGAGCTTCATCAAAGATTTCAACTTTTCATTTTATTCATCTGAAGATGTAAATTTGCGTTTGAATTGAATAAATGTGTCAGCTTTATAAAAAAAACTTTAAAAAGATATTCAAGGTGAATTTTTGCCAACTAATTTATTTGGAAAAAAATTTATTTCATTTTGATAAGTGTTGGTTTGAATTTTATTTAATCATATGTTTTTCAATTAAGTTAATTGGGTTTGCTCGAATTTTATTTCTTTTTAATTGAGTCCTATTTAAGATATGGCATTGTGATATGGGGAAATTGTAGTTGAAGTGGGAGGATTTTTCGACCCCAACGTAGTGCTGTAAGTTGTTGATATAATTTACTTGTTGACCATAGTCAATTTCACATATCATATACAAAATCTAGAGTGAACAAGGAATATTCTTCAATTTTTGAAAATTATCGAACAATCCAAGGAATATATATATATATATATATATATATATATATATATATATATATATATATATATATATATATATATATATTTTTAGTTTTTCTTTGACCTAATATATATTTTTTTCGTAATATTTTCTTGGTGTTAGGTCACATTAAATGATGCATTTCAATTGTCGTGCAAATGATTGTTTATTGACGTTTCGACCATAAAATGGTCATATATATATATATATATATATATATATATATATATATATATATATATATATATATATATATATATATATATATATATATATATATATGAAAAACTTGGTTCTCGGAATGAACCGCGTAAAAGATTTGAAAAATCTCTACGTTTCGGCTCCTTTTGCGAAGCCATTTTCAGGAGAATTAGAAGGGAAATAATTCAGATACGTGGCCTCAATCTGCCTACTCCACGAATCGAATTAGGAGGAATCGGAAACAATACGATTGCGTGGCCTCAGCCTGCCTACTCCACCAACCGTACTGCTTCCTGTCAACTCTGAAGTCTCAACCTGCCTCCTAATTCGATTCGTGGAGTAGGCAGATTGAGGCCACGTATCCGAATTATTTCCTTTCTAATTCTCCTGAAGATGGCTTCGCAAAAGGAGCCGAAACGTCGAGATTTTTCAAATCTTTTACGCGGTTCATTCCAAGAACCAAGTTTTTCAAATACTTCCGACCGCGGAAATTTTTCTGAACATAATATTTATATATATATATATATATATATATATATATATATATATATATATATATATAGATATATATATATATATATATAAAGATATAAAATATATATATATATATATATATATATATATATATATATATATATATATATATATATATATATATATATATATATATATATATATATATCAGTGGCGGCTCGTGAGGTTTTGGTTTGAGGAGGCTACAAGAGGTGTTAAAAATACACCATAGGCGAAAATTTTTAGGATTTCAAGGTCAATATAATTTAAAGAAAATCAAAGTAAAACAAGCACCCTAAGCTATTAATTTGTTTTCACTTTCGAGTGTCTACCTTGAGACCTACAACTCCTATTTACAATATTCACAAAAATTCTTCTCAGCCAATTAATCAATTCATCAAATTTTTTCTTTCACATAATAGGTACCTACCTACCTACTTAACGAATTTTTTAACAGCTGGTGAGAGCAAATAAAAAGTTATTATATATTTTTGAAGATTAGCGGGATTCTGCGATCTTTAACGTTAGCAAAATGATCTATAATATCCTCATAAAATTTTTTGTCTTTCGCCAAAAGTTTTACCAATTCCTTTTCAATAGACAACAAACTAATATTTTTCAAACGATCCTGGCTCATTGAATTTCGTAAATAAGTTTTAATTCTCTTAAGAGTGGAAAACGAGCGCTCTACGGAAGCCGATGTCACCGAGATAGAAACAATTAGACATAAGAGTTTATAACAAATTTTTATTGAGTAAGTCGAAGAAATGCAGTTCTTTCAAATCAGAGAACCTTATTTCTATTTGACCCCTAATAGTATCCAAAATTTCATAAAATATTTGCTTATAGTGAAGCTCCATATCTGCGTAACTGAATTTCTTTCGTTTTGGGCTAAATTTAGTCGTATCATCAGTTGTTTGAAATACAGAAAATAGTTTTTCAAAATAAACTTCTGCACGAAAAGAAACTTGAGCCGATTTGAGTAAATTACATCTGAAAACTTTTGCTGTAAGATTTGAAAAACTATTTCTGTTTGTTCAAAAATTAATTTAAAGATGTTTAAGAAATATATAAATTCCTTATCTTGTAAGTAAGATATTAATCCGCGTGCTGTATTTAAAGTTACTTTATCGGTGAAAAATTCCTCACTTTCAACTAGGTATAGAATTAAATCCTCAAATCCTAAGCGGCCCCAAACAGAGACATTTTCACTAGTAAAAAGTAAACACTGCCAACAAAATAATTTATTTTTTACCTGTGATCCGGTTAGGCAAGGATTTCTCTCATAATTCCGTGTATTAAAACCGCGGTTTTGTTTTCTGTTACGCTGCACCAAATTGTTTAATTCAGGGGTAGGTTTTTTTTTGTTTTTATCAAAACTTTATCCTCATAACTTAGGGCACTAAAGTTATGGGATAACAAATATTCCACTAAGTCACCATTGAAATTTTTGAAATTAATTTCAGTAATCAAACTCATTTTAAAACAATACGCGTAACGCGAGCTGATTCCGGCGTCCATTATTCAGACAGTACGAATTACGATCATACTACGATTCAATCAACGACTTTACTCGATGTCAGGGAGATTCTATAGTTTATCGGTGTTGCCATGTACATGTGTTTTGGTTTTCTATTTCAATGAAGTATTCATTCGGAGTATTTGTTTTTGAGTGGTGTGAGTTTGCTTTTCTGTGGCAGGCATAATGAACGTTGAGAATATACCTTTCTAAGCTTTCCGCAGCGTTGCCACAAATCTTGAAATGAATGAAATGCAGTAAATGTAAATACCTTCTATCTTAATTAATAAATTATATTATATAATGTAGGTTGAAAGGAAGGTAGGTGCATAAAATAATATGATTTTGATTAATATGGATATGCTGAATGCTGACTATTCAATATAATATATATATTAGTGATACACGGAATATTATTGAGGAGGCTTAGCCTCCTTTGACTAGCCGCCCCTGATATATATATATATATATATATATATATATATATATATATATATATATATATATATATATATATATATATTTATATATATATATATATATATATATATATATATATATATATATATATATATATATATATATATATATATATATATATATATATATATATATACCGGGTGTAAATGAGTGATGGGCCACCCCTATAACTTTTTAATGGATTCTTCGATTTTATTGAAATTTGGGTGGTTTATCTCAGACATAATTTTGAATTTTTTCACATACAAAATCAATATGGCTGACTTCCGGTTTCACAGAAAACGATATACAAATTAAAAATTTAAATGGAACACCCTATATATTTTTACATATTTTAATTCTGAGGCTTCAAATACATACATTTCATCTGTCAAATGTCATTTCTAGCGCCGTTTCAATTTTGTTTTTCATTTTGTTTTTTTTATCGTAGATGCCTGCGACGTCGTCTAAATCATAGATAATTGATTTAAAATATCGCCCTAAGTAATAATTTTTCAAAAAATTCAATTTCGTGATGTTTGTCCATTAAATTCTTTTTCGAACCAAAACTCAGTTTTTTAAATAGAAATATACATGGGCCATCCTGTATATCAAAAAGCTCCTTCAAATTCCTTCAACATGATTCACACATCAGTTTTCTCAATTTCTAAATAACGAAGTAATTATTAAAAATGTTATTCTTATTAGTTCCCTTTGCTCCTGAGACCGACCCTGTTTACGAAATATGAAAAAAAAAATTGACAGATGGAATGTATGTATTTGAAGCCTCAGAATTAAAATATGTAAAAATATACAGGGTGTTCCATTTTAATTAATAATTTTTATATCGTTTTCTGTGAAACCGGAAGTCAGCCATATTAATTTTGTAAGTGAAAAAACTCAAAATTATGTCTGAGATAAACCACCCAAATTTCAATAAAATCGAAGAATCCATTAAAAAGTTATAGGGGTGGCCCATCACTCATTTACACCCGGTATATATATATATATATATATATATATATATATATATATATATATATATATATATATATATATATATATATATATATATATATATATATATCTACATATATATATATATATATATATATATGTAGTTGGATTTCAAGATGTGAAATGTCAAAAACTTGAGTCTAGAAGACCGGAAGAATATTCCTCTTTCAAAATCACCGTGCCGGAGAAAGATTTCACATCAATCAAAAATCCTGATATCTGGCCAGAAGGCGTGAGAATAAATAATTTTTTATTTCGACTAGCAAAATTAAAAAACCTAACATAAATAGATGTGTCTTAATACACCAAAATGTGCAATCCATAGGAAACTGTCTTGATAGGTTAGAATTGTTTGTAAACAATCATAACGCGGATTTCCTCGCTGTCACTGAACATTGGAAGAGTTGCACAGAACTTCCTGCGTACTACATTCAAGGTTACGAACTGGTGTCAAAATTCTGCAGAAACGGTGGCAGTCACGGAGGATGCGCGATTTATTGTAAAACAGGTATATTGTGTAAAGAACGATCCGATTTTGTCTCATTGAGTGTACCGCATATCATCGAGTGCTGTGCAGTTGAGGTAAATTTTCAGGGCCTGACATTCGTAATTGTTTGTATCTATCGTCCAAATACCCCACCTGAGGCAAATTTTGATATATTTATTGATAAACTGAATTGTATTCTCAGTAATCTTACTGATGCAAACTCAAGCTTCGTGATAGCAGGTGATTTCAATATAAATCTTCTTTCTTCTGATAATCAAGCTCAAAATTTTATATCGCTAATTGAAACGTACAATGCGAATTTCACTATTTCAGAGCCTACTCGAGTCACAATGAATTCCTCAACATGTATAGATAACATTATTACAAATTTTGATGACGTAGAGGCATCTGTTACTCCGTCACATATATCAGATCACACGGCACAAAAAAATTTCTTTTCTTGTTAACTCTGCTTTTTCAAAATAACCCTAAAATACAAATTCGTGCTATAAACAAGCAAACCACAGAATTATTTTTGAACAGATTAGGCCAGGAGAATTGGAACGCCATCATAGGGTCCTATGACGGTAGAGACGTGGAGGCACTGTGGAATAAATTCTTTTCAATTTATAAATTTATATTTGATCAATGCTTTCCAGTTATTTTCGTGCAAAAGTCTAAATTCTCTAAACAGTCGTACGAACCTTCTCTAAGACTGAAGAGCATCAAAAATTACTTAGACTTACTATATATTCTCTCGAAATATGATCCTGATTGTGTTTTGGTCTATAAGAAAACAAAATTAGAATACGATGAGGAAATAAAAAAATTGAAACAAAATTATGTGATGCAACAATAATAACCTCAACAAATAAGAACAAAACTGTTTGGAAACTCATTGGTCAAATGACAGGTAAAAGTCCGAAGTCCAGACTACCCTCAAATAATTTTGAAGATCCCACGAAATTAGCAAACCGCTTCAATGACTATTTTGTAAATGTAGGTTCCAAAATATCACGTAATACTACATCATTCGATGGAAAGTTTGTGAGAAATTACAAATCTTTCTTTCTCTTCAGGATTACTGAGGAAGAAGTTATAAATACGGTGAAGCAATTGAAAAATAAAAGCTCTTTCGGATATGACGGTATCCCGATGACTGTCATTAAGGCATCTATGTCATATATTGCCAAGCCTTTAGCTTTCATTATGTATGAAGCTTTCAAAGAGGGAATATTTCCGCAATCCTTGAAAATTGCCGTAGTAAAACCTCTCTTTAAAAAAGGAAATCCTGAAGACCTGGGAAATTATCGCCCTATAAGTCTGCTTACCTCGTTCTCGAAAATTTTTGAAAAACTCTTGGTAAATAGGCTATTGAACTTTTTCTATAAATGTAAAATTTTCTCAAAAAATCAGCATGGATTTTTAAAAAACAAAAATACAATGACAGCAATTTACGAATTGTCGCAGTCCATAATCGAAGGATTAGAGAGGGGAGAAACTCCAGTAGGTCTTTTTATAGACCTGTCCAAAGCATTCGATTGTGTAAAACATGATAATCTGCTGCAAAAACTATCAATTTATGGAATCAGGGATAAACAACTGGATTTATTTCGCAATTACCTTCATGGTCGATGTCAAAGAGTAGTTATGGATGTTGACGGTGAAACTATTATATCGAACGATGAAAAACTCGAGGTTGGGGTTCCTCAAGGAAGTATCTTGGGACCACTTCTCTTTTTAATCTATATAAACGATTTGCCTAATATCTTTCAGGAATGCCCAAAGTTTTTCATGTATGCTGATGACACGAATATTCTAGTAACAAAAAAGGAAGTGGAAGACTCGATATTAGAAACAGAAAGTGCTATTTCAATGGTGTCGGACTGGCTTGGTAAGAATCACCTAGTCATGAATGCAGACAAAACAGAGTGTGTAGTTTTTAAGACAACTCATACAAAAATAAAAGTACCGGCAGTAATAAACATAATGGGAAAAACTACAGATATAAACTCACACATAAATTTCCTAGGAGTCACTCTGGATTGTAATTTGAGGTGGACCAAACAAATTGAGAATGTCAGAAAGAAGCTTAACTCTGTAATTTTTTCGCTAAGAATCTTAACAAGAACAGTAGGTTTAGAGGTTCTCAAGATGGTGTACCATTCAAACTTCCAGTCCATATTAGGTTACGGTATTGTCATATGGGGAAACAGCTTGGACATAAACAAAATTTTTTCTACTCAAAAAATTGCCGTCAGAACAATTCTACGAATGAAGTTACGCGAATCTTGTCGTGGTAAATTTAAACTATTGAACATCCTAACCGTGCCAGGATTGTATATTTTTTGTTGTCTCCAATTTTTAGTTAAACATAGTGAATATTTTCGGCATCATAGAAATGTTAATTGTACCAGAAATATTCAATATTTTCATGTCCCAAGTCATTCTCTGACATTATCAGAAAAAAACGCCAAGTATATGTGCATCAAACTTTACAATACTTTGCCACGTAAATATCAAATCATTGAAAGCTACAAACAATTCAAAAAAGAAGTATTTCAATATCTCATCAACATCGAGCCCTATGATATGCGTGAATTTTTTGAGTACAAACACGATCGAACCACGAATTGAGTGTCCTTTTGATTTATGATTTTTTCATCTTAAGTATGATCATAAATCATTTCCGTATTTGACTTGTTTTCTATTCAATGTTGTATTTTGATTATGAGAATAAAGACTATTATTATTATTATTATTATTATTATTATATATATATATATATAGGGCTATTCAAATTCGAGTATATGCATGGGGATTTCGATAACGGTAAGAGATAGACGGATGGTTAAATAGGGGCAAAGTTGCATATTTCAGAGGTCAATTATATGGATTTAAAAAATCTGATCTAGCTTCTTTTGTTCTGGAGTTATACAGGAAAACTCGAAAATGTCGAAATTCTTATTTTGCCTATATCTTTTTACTTTAGGAATTTTTTAAAACAGATTGTCACTTTGCCTTTGCAACTTTTTGTAGGCTATCCAAATATCTGAATAAACATTATATACAGGGTATCGTATAAATTGGGCCACTCTCAACTTTTAATTTTCAAATACGGACCTGTATTTTTAATTGCATTTTTTTGAATGCCAAGAGTCATGTTTCATATTGTCGTAGTATTTCCATCTGAATTACAGAGTGTTTTGGAAATATTGAACTGTCAACAGTAAAATTTCAACATTTTTTTTCAAATTCCAGCTGAAAAAAAATATAATTTATTTCAAATTATCTGAATGACATGTATAAACAGGGTAGCATAAACATTGGGCCACCCTCAACTTCTCATTTTCAAATACGGACCTGTATTTTTTATTGCATTTCTCCAGATGCCAAGAGTCATGTTTCATATTGGCGTTTTATTTTTGTCGAAATCATGAAGTGTTTTGGAAATATTGAACTAATACTAGGCATTTTATACCTTATTCCATGATATTTTTTCAAAATTACAGCTGAAATTTAAAAAAAAAATGTTGAAATTTCACTGGTAGTTGTTCAATACATCCAAAATACTATGTAATTGAGATGAAAATAACTACTATTACAATATGAAACATGACTCTTGGCATTCAAAAAAATGCAATTAAAAATACAGGTCCGTATTTGAAAATTGAAAGTTGAGGATGGCCTAATTTAGACGATACCCTGTATATAATTTTTATTCAGATATTTGGATAGCCTACAAAAAGTTGCAATGACAAAGTGACAATTTGTTTTAAAAAAATTACTAAAATAAAAAGATATAGGCAAAAGAAGAATTTCGACATTTTCGATTTTTCCTGTATAACTCCAGAACTAAAGAAGCTAGATCAGATTTTTTAAATCCATATAATTGACCTCTGCAATATGTAACTTTGCCCCCATTTAATCATCCGTATATCTCTTACCGTTATCGAAATCCCCATGCATTTATATACATATAATAGTACAAATGGTTTTACTCCAAATATAATAGGAATTAGAATGAACAAATATTATAATTTGGAAGTTTATTGAAGCACCATAATGCAAAATCAATTTTACATTGAAATTTTAAACTTTTGGATAAAATAAGTACAATTATAAAAATATTAGTATCAAAATTCCGAAGTAAAAGATAATGTTCTCATACAAATCTATGATATCATTATAAATAGATGAATATGTAAAAAAGTATAAAATAATATAAAATTGGCATGGACTAACATAGTTTATAAAACGAATCAAGAATTATTCACTATGTCTTTTCAAGAATGATTTCCGTTGTCTCTTCTATATAGGAATTCTTCAGTTACAACATAATTCTTAATTATTTTATATGGTATGTATGTCAATTTCAGGGAGTTTACATTATTGATATCAAACTATAGTCTTATGCACTCTTTTCTTGGTCAATGATTTCCTTCGTTGGAAGGGGATTTTTCTCACAGGTTTCTGCGTGTTTCAATTTGGTGCTATCAAAATTTTCAATTCCTGAGATAAGCTGTCTTTGTCCCTTTTCCAATTCAATAACTGAAAAAATAAGAATAAATTTAATAAAAAACATTTTAATCTTTAATATTATTGACACTATTAGTGATGGTAAATTTTTTTATTATGATTAATTTTTATTAAAGACAAAAATTACGGAATTAGATTGTAAAAAAGCATTGGTTAATTTCAATAAGCTCATCAAAATAATTGATATGCCAAAATATTTTTTTTTTTCAATTATTATAATTGGTAATCTCACTAGAACTAAATTTTTACTGCATTCAAATGTAAAATGAGGATGGCAAACTTCTAAATATTTGTTAATCAAAATAACCGTATCAATTTGAAAAATGAAAAATTAAATAAATACTTAATCTAAATGTAATCCATGATTTTAATGACATAAGCCGATAAGATTAACTAATGTTATATCGATAAATTGAATAAATCATTGATTTTATACTTTATGACTATTATAAAGCTTCAACAATTTCATCCTATTCTGATATTTTTTCGATTATAAGAATATCTCTTTATATAAAATATGAGTGGCTCCGTAGCTCAGTGGTCAGTGCGTTGGACTACTCAACAGAAGGTCGGCGGTTCGAATCCCGGCCGAACAAACGAATTAACGCGGAGCCACCTCTCGGAAGGCAATGGCAAACCACCGAGAAGTATTCTGCCTTGTAAAGCCTCTCTATAAAGACGTTCGGAACCGTCGTAAAAATGTAGGTCCCTTCTATTCGTGTATCACTGCATCACGCAAAACACGAATAGTTGTAGAGAGAAAGCCTACGCCCGAAACCGGGAAAGGCACTTGAAGAAGATAAAATATGAAATATATGAGGGCATTTTTATGAGCCAATTACCAATTACCAGGTGACTTACCTTCAGTGTCGGGCAAAATAATCTTCTCTGAAGTTGTTGTATGTTTCATTGTAGTTTTATCAAAATGTTCCACTCCATTCAAGAAGTTTTGGTGATTTTTTTCTTGTAATACAACTGTCATGCAAAAGCAAGCAACAAAAAAATTAAAAAAGGCAAAAAAGTTATTAACAAAATAGCAATGATCAATTTAAATCAACAATCTGATGCATAAACAAGCAAGGTTATTAAATAAAGAGTGATTTTATATACCTAACAATTTGTTTTCATATTCACTCCAGATTACTTGAACGTAATAAATAGTTTGAAAAACTGATTCTGAACAGCAAATTTTTTCATGTTGATTTTTAATGAATTTAATTTTCAAATTACGCGCTTCGCTAATTTTATTTCAATACAATTTTCCATTTTGTTTAATGCTTCATTTATTATGAACCTTCTTGTTGGTTCACACAAAATTGATATATTATGGAATTCATTAAATTCGTTGGAAAATTTCATTTCACTTATGAAATGCGAAGATAAATATATAGCCTATTTTCACTGTCAAAGGATTTTTCCTTGTGGATTTGAATAGATTTTCTTATTACTTCACTAAATAAATTATTTCAAATCAACTAAATAATCAAACTATTAAATAGGGCATATACTCTAACGGAAAGATACTTATCGTGTTAGACAGTAAAAAAATCTATAGTGCATTTAAAAACTGTCTGATATGGTCAATATATATTATAAAATTGCTACAACACAAGATATTCTAGGGTGGGTATGAAGTTATTTAAAAATTATTTTTAATACAGTCTGAACAACTTCTTACTATCATCCGCCATCAAATATAGAATGATTGCCAAGAAAACGTGTGTGTAATCTGGATAAACAAACAACAAAGTCAAATTTAATTCATAATCAGTTTAGGCGTCAATAGTCCAAGATCCCAGAGCCGCCAGACGTTACTCATTTTCTCGGCAATAATATGTATGGGATGAAGTAGTGTATTCGTATGTACTTTCAGTGTATAGATACCTGCTACCTTGTGACGACGGCCAATTTCCAGGCATCAGGTGCTTAAGATGGAAAAAAACTCAACTCACTTTTCTTATTTTCTCAGTCTTGATTTTTATATATGATACTCAGGGGACTATTTCAATACTTTATGCAAGCAGCCACACCGATCGTATGGGCCAAACATCCCGCCGGACATAAATAAAGTGTTCCTACGAGTATGACAGTATGAGCGAAATGTCATGACAGTAAGTATAGAAGGGAGATCGACGCGCATAGATAATCACTATCGCGCTTAAATGAGCAAATCATGACATTTCGCTCATACTGTCATACTCAAAGGTACACTTTATTTGTGTCTGGCGGGATGTTTGGCTCATACGATCGGCCTGGCTGCTTGCATAAGGAATAGAAATAGTTCCCTGAGTATCATATATAAAAATCAAGACTAAGAAAATAAGAAAAGTGAGTTGAGTTTTTTCCATCTATAACACCTGATACCTGGAAATTGGCGGTCGGCACAAGGTAGCAGGTATCCATACACTAAAAGTACATACGAGCACTACTTCATCCCACAAATATTATTGCTGAGAGAATAAGTAACGTCTGGCGGTTCTGGGATCTTGCTCTACAAGGACAATCATACAAACAAACCTTGCAAGCAACACTTGTTAGAAATTAATTACTGAAATATAAGACTGAATTCGACTTGCGGGTTAACAATTATTGAAAATTAAAAAAAATTATGATACAATATTTTACACATAAAAAAAGCATTCTCAACACAAATAAAAGAAGAAGAAATATATACCTTCTTGGTCGGGGAGTGGATTCTTCTCTTGTGTTTCCGTATGTTTCAATTTAGTCTGGTCAAAGTGTTCAATACCCTCGATAAATGCTTTTTCACATTTTTCGGCTGCTACATCTGAAATAGGAAAGCCACAGAATGTACATTTGATGCAGGCAACGTAGGTACATTATGTATATCAAAATAGTTGATGGAATTCGTCGTCACTACGTGATACTTTATCATGACGACCACAAACCAAACTTGATTTAATAAGTTGTTTTAAGGGCACAGCGAGACAACTAGATAAGTTCTTGAATCAGAAAAAGATGGATCGACCGATGAATTTTTTAGATATCTATTTTTCATGATAATACTCTAAATTTTGATATAAGCATATATTGAAAACCAACTTTCGTTTCAAAATTATTGAAGAATTTTACTTGTTCACTTTATATAATATTTTAAATTGACAATGGTCAACTTGTATATTTTTCATGATTTGGTTTTTATTCATATATCCGAAAAACCTGAAAATTTCAAATCTTTAACTTATTTCGGTCCTCTGACAGAAAAAATTGCAACTGCCATACTTAAATGTAATACCAATAGCTATTTGCATTACCAGGGAGGAAAGTGCCACTTTTCCCCTCGTAGGATGTAGGTTAACATCCAAGTGAGGAAAAGGCACTTTACTCCCGTGTAATATGATTTTTCCTTCTACCCTAAATTGAACCTTTTTTGAAACTTTATTTACAGTACAAATAACGAATTTATGTGTAATGTCACTGTCAGTCAGCCACGGCATCCCAGATATTCAAAATGAGAGGGGGAGAAAGTACTTTTCCTCCCTAGGGATGGAAATACGACTTTCCTCCCTGATGTGAGGGAGGAAAGTGAGTACTATCTGTAGGGGTAGAAGGAACAATTTATTTCAAACTTAAAACAAATCTCTCAAGATTTTTATTCAAGGCCAAATATGTCACTTCCAAATTTGAAGGTTAGGTAATTCACAAATTGATTTGTGCTTTATGTAGAGGAGACTATATACGTCGATTGTTTAGAACAAGATTAAAAGAAAACAAATTATGCACAAATTGACTGAAGGAGCCAAATTAAATCATTTAGAATCATTAGAAATTTTAAAAATCATACGAAAGTTATTGTCTTGCTGAAGGACCAGATTGACTTGATTTATTCTCCTACATTTGATATATTCAAACCAAAATGTATTCCAAGAACTTTCAAATTATCAAGAAGATGAAACACTTATTTTAATAATGTGCATATCAAGTGTTTTCTTTGGAAGCATTATCTCTAATATTTACTTGAATCTCCTGGTAAGGTAGTACCTATATGAGAGACAAAAATTTTTCTATACCTATTTAGAGCTAAACTTCAATCTGCCAGCTGATTTGAAATTGCAATAGCAGTATATATTTCTGAAACTATTTTGTGATAATCAACATAGTAAAATCAAGTTTTGTTTGTCTTCAACATATACAGTGTGTCTACTTACGTAGGTAGCCTATATATGGAAAACATTTTAATTATTAGTAGTAGCAAAAAAATGTATTCTTTGTAAAAAGTTCTTCATGTTATAAAACCCAAAATTAAAATATCACATATTGAATTGCATCAGTCGTATACGAGGCGTGTCAAAAATTGATTTTTGATCAAGAGGAAAGTACCTCTATTTTTGACCATATCGAAAATTTTTATGAAGAAAAGATGATAAGGGTTAGAAATAATTTTGAAATATTTAATATAGTTTATTTACAATAAAAAAAATTTCTCTGCGATTACACTGAAAGTTTTAGTTTGAACATTAATGCATAATTATTAATCAAGAAGCCTAAATGTCCCAACTTAAACTTTCAGTGTTCTAGCAGAATTTTTTTTTTATTATAAATAAAGAATATTGAATATTTGAAAATTATTTTTAATCCTTAACATCTTTCTCTCAGTAAAATTTTTTGATATGGTCAAAAATGAAGGTACTATGCTCTTGATAATTGTTTGAAAAAACCTCGGATACGAGTGATACAATTTAATATCTGTTAGTTGAATTTTTAGTTTTGGGACATGCAGAACTTTTCATAAAGAATACATTTTTTGTAAAACTAGTAATAAAAAAGTTCCCCATATATGGCCAACTTGGGTAGACACACTGTATATAAAATTCATAGTAGTATTAAATAACAGGATAGATATTAGTTCACACAAAGCTCAGTTAATCTGTGGAAGTTATCTTAATGCAACTAGAGTATTAAATAGTCGTTTGCGAAAACCGTTAGCATGGCGTTAGGATGAAAAAAAACCACTTCATTTTTCGGTTAGCTAATCATGATCCCTGCTATTTACCTTCTGCTTTAGGTAAAACAATCTTCTCTCTGGTATCAGTTCTTTTCAAAGTGGAAGGTTTAAAATTTTCAACGCTGGCGAAAAGAGCATTATGACTACGCTCTTGAGCAAGATCTGGGATAAAATAAACATCATAAGAAAAGGTGAAAGGTTTAAAAAATATATAGAATATTCCCAACGAAGGTTTCTTTAATGCTTCCCAACATTGAAGTTGAACTATCTATTCATTAGTAGTAATAAACCCGAAAAACAGGACAAAAAAATACTGATAAAATATAATTGTTATTAAAAATAATGTAAAATTTTTAAAAAAATTATTGGAAGAAGAACTATATCTACCACTGGTTGTGAAGAAAAATATTCAATACTTCATGAATTAACTACTTAACATTAATAAAATATAATTGTGATTAAACATATCCGAAAAATTTTGAAAAAATAATTGGGAGAAGAACTATATCTACCACTGGTTGTGACGAAAGATATTCAATCTTTCGTAAATTAACTACTTAACATTAATAAAATATAATTGTGATTAAATATATCCGTAAAATTTTGAAAAAATAGTTGGAAGAAGAACTATATCTACCACTGGATTTGAAGAAAAATATTCAATCCACCATAAATTAACTACTTAGCATTAATAAAATAAAATTTTGATTAAATATATCCGTAAAATTTTGAAAAAATAGTTGGAAGAAGAACTATATCTACCACTGGATTTGAAGAAAAATATTCAATCCACCATAAATTAACTACTTAACATGAATAAAATAAAATTTTGATTAAATATATCCGTAAAATTTTGAAAAAATAGTTGGAAGAAGAACTATATCTACCACTGGATTTGAAGAAAAATATTCAATCCACCATAAATTAACTACTTAACATGAATAAAATAAAATTTTGATTAAATATATCCGTAAAATTTTGAAAAAATAGTTGGAAGAAGAACTATATCTACCACTGGATTTGAAAAAAAATATTCAATCCACCATAAATTAACTACTTAACATGAATAAAATAAAATTTTGATTAAATATATCCGTAAAATTTTGAAAAAATAGTTGGAAGAAGAACTGTATCTACCACTGGATTTGAAGAAAAATATTCAATCCACCATAAATAAATTTCTTTTTATATTAATTGAAAATAAACAACATTTAAGAAACAAAAAAAAGATGTATCTATTACGGTTGATATATAAATTTTATCGCAATCTAGCGAAAATACGCAAGACTATTCTAAAACAAGATTCTGTGCAACAGTTGAGCCTGCGTCTTTTTTCAGTAATCTCTCAAAAATCTTCATATACGACATAATAATAAATATGCAGTGTTTTCTATATATTTTTGGAAATTTGTATTTCTCTCGGATTATACCATCATAAGCGTTCCCTAACTGTAGAGCAAGCGAATGATGTGAACCGTTTGTAATTTAGCTTACAATGAGACAATATGTTTCATATTATTGTTTCTTTTATTTCACGCTATTGTTTTCGTAGTTCATATTCAGGATACCGTTAGTTGATTACAATCTGTAGACATTTGTTGGGAAATTTATTTGATATGAATTCAGTATTCAAGCACTGAACGTGCGATGGAATGCTTGAAAAGTTTTATGATTCAATAAAATCCTGTTTGATAGAATGAAGACATTAAAAAAAATCGGCCAAGTGCGAGTCGGACTCGCGCACGAAGGGTTCCGTACCACGTACAGGGCCATCTTAACGGCAAGGCACGTGCCTTGGGGCATCGCCCTCAGGGGGGCACCCGGAAAATTAATATAACACAAAAATATTTCAATTTAATAGTAAACACTGAAATACATGACCCCCTTAGGCCCATGACGGTGACGTTTGAGTACGTACCATAGAAATCTTAATATAATAATAATCTGTAGTACTTATCTATGGTACGTACATGTGATCGTAAGACATCTATCGGCATAAGAGCGCAAGTCGATAAGTGTCTTAGTATTGCACATAGAAATATTAATAAAAACTTAATGCTTCTATAGTATTACATTCCATAGACTGGATACATTCGCGATTTCCGATCCAATTTTTTCACTTCTTTTCAAATAAGTCAACAATAATATTCAACAAGCAGAAGAGTGGTAGTGAAAAACGTAAATTACAAAGAGATAAACAAATTTATAGAGAGTTGATAATGGCAAAAATGCCTGAATTAACATACATTTTCAAAATAAAAATGAAAAACTCGAAGTTAGTAGTGATTTTTGTATCTAACCGAGTACTATTTATTTCCAAAATTGTTTTCAATTACTGTGGAAAAGTAAGGTTAGAAATTCAATAGTTTTCATTAGAATAATCGATATTTTATTTGAATTGTTATTTAGTTTCGGTAATGCAAAAATATATTATGTCATTATATCTATTCATTTCAAATAAATATAGAAAGATATTGGGGCACTTGAAAATCCGGTGCCTTGGGGCACCGAAACTCTTAAGATGGGCCTGATCACGTACCACTATGCCCCCCTTGAATATTTATTTTATTTTAATTTTATTATTTATTATTAAAGTAAATATACTTACAATTAAGTATTTTTTGAATATTTCGAGCGCCTACCTGTTACCTTTTATTGATATCGAGCAAAAATAGGCAAAAAATCGCGTTTGTTGTATGGGTGCCCCTAAATATTTAGGGGGCAACAGAAATACATAATTTGTGAAAATTTTAACTGTCCAGCTATCGCAGTTCTTGCAGCCTGGTGACAGACGGACGGACAGACAGCGAAGTCTTAGTAATAGGGTTCCGTTTTTACCCTTTGGGTACGGAACCCTAAAAACGAGTGGGCAGCAGAGATCCGCCACTAAAAATTTCCTTAATTATGGTTATTTTTTTTTCATAAAAATTTTTGTCGATTTGGAGCAGCTGTGGGGAAGAGCAAAACCTTAAAAACCATGAAATTACATAAAATTCCTATATTAAAATGGCGGTTCTGGAAAATAATTGAAAGCATCAAAAGGCACTTCCAAAAGCACGTTCGACATTTCAATCTTTGAACTCCATTCGGAGGAGCTGAGCAAAACTCTACTAACTCAATTTGGAGAGGGCTTAAGGGGCATCCATTTATTACGCGAGAGAATTTTTGCGATTTTTCGCTATCCCCACCCCCTTGGTGAGATGTCGTGAGATTTTGCTCGACCCCCTCCCCCTTCCTCGAATCTCACGTGAGATTTTTCAAAACCCGTATTTATTATGTAAATGAGTTAAACTGTGCTAGATTCCATTAGATTTATTTGAAAAAACAATTTTCTTATAATTTTTTCGATTTAAGACTAGTATTTGAGATTTTTAATGACGTAGCATAGAATCACGATGAGATTCAATAATAAAATACTTGAATACGAACTACTGAAATTTGTTAAAGAATATTCACTCTAATGCAATCCACGGATACTCATGTATGATCTCAACAGTGACTACTACTTTAACACTTTTTATTACGCCATAACTTCAATAATAAATTCTATTAGTTCAAGTAAATTAGTAATATTTTATACAAATGTGGACAAAATAAAATTAATAATAAAACAATTCTTGTAATAAGACATAAAGAATTTTTTTTTAAGTGAAAATCATTAGTGCGTCGTATGTTTATTATAAGAGGATATGGCATTATTTTTTTTATGAATAATCGTAACGTATTTTCTGTAAGAGTTGACAAATAATGTTTGAAGAATACTTGCTCATATTTAACAAATGAATGAATTGTATCCAAACAAATGAATTGATTTATAGTTAATAAATTCTTCTATCAGTGCATAATCAAACCGCGATGATTATTATTATATGTGATTTAGACATACTTTAGTGGAGAAATATTTTTTACTTAATTAACCCAGTTTTCTTGCAATTTTCTACTGTTTATTGAGAGAAAAAATTACGTGATATTTGCCGAGACCACCCCCTCCCCCACGTGAGATTGAGTGAGATTTCGCTCGACCCTCTCCCCCCTAAACAGTGATTAATGGATGGCCCCTTAGGAGTGCAGTTTTTTTTTTGGCTTCATAAAATGTACCGGGGAATATATATATATATATATATATATATATATATATATATATATATATATATATATATATATATATATACATATATATATATATATATAATATATATATATTTAATTATTCATTCGAATTGTTGTTGCCTGTGAACTATTTCTAATCTCTTGATAATTATTAGCAATAACAGGCTTGTTGAATCTCAAAAAACTCGATTTTATCAAAAACGCAGAGAAATTTTAGAAATGTTACATATTGAAAAAAATTTAAATAAAGTCGTAAATGATAGAACAGATATCAAACATTTGCGTTCAATATACGCAGATTTAATTCTTTAATTTTTCTAAGAAACAACATAAATCAAAACAAAATAATTCAACAAACAAACTTTAACCATAACAACTCATCTTCATAGACAAAATCTAAACATCTAGAATTTTCAATTTTTCTAAAAAGAAAGTATAGTTTAGAACATGTGATCTCCAAAATTACAAGTAATGTCTTTTTAAAGACAACAATCAAATATTTTAAACCTATTTTGTACATTACGTGGGTGAAGGTTTCTGTGGTTCCCTTCCCATCTAATATCAACAGACCTGTCTGTTGATATTGGACTAAATAGCACGTAATTAATAACTGAAGACGGCCACAGCCGCAATGAGAAATTTTTGAAAAAAAGATAAATAGTACCCTATTCTTTGACTTTCAAAATCAAAATAATTTGAACTTATTTCGAACATTACGTGGGTAAAGGTTTCTGTGGTTTCCCTTACCATCTAATAATAACAGATTTGAATGTTAATATTGGACTGAATAGCACGTAATAAATAACAAAGAACGGCCACAGCCGAAAAATTTTAGTGAAACATAGTAGTCTTTTTCTATTCAAATTTTTTCAAATCAATAAATGTCAAAGAAATTTAAATTTTTTCAAATATTTTGATAAAGCCACGAATGTCTTGGCGAAACGTCAACATTTTAATAAAATCGAGTTTTTTGAGATTCAACAAGCCTGTTATTGCTAATAATTATCAAGAGATTATATATATATATATATATATATATATATATATATATATATATATATATATATATATATATATATATATATATATATATATATATATGTATCGTTTTGGTTGTTTGTCGATATGTTTACAATTTAAAAATCACATAGAAACAAAATAAAAACATTTTTTTCTAAACTCAAAGGACATACAGTTTAACGTTTGCTTGGTTACTTCAAATTTTTTTATATTGTGACGTACGTCACACAATGTAATATTCTCTGTAAATGTAAAGATATTGAAAACATGTGTTTTTATTTGGTTTTAAGTTAGTGTTCGACCTTCAATTTAAAAACAAACAGTTGAGATCCCGAATTAACCTGTTACCTACAACACACAACCTACATTTAAAATTACAAATGTATAATAAATAATGTCAACAAAATAGGCACGAAATTATAACATTGGTAAACTTGAATTTGTACTGCAACAGCATACATTATCATGAAAGTAGGTGACCAGAGTACTTCAAGGCATGGGAAACGAATTAATGTATACAAGAGCAATTGAATTGATTACATTATTTGAATTGCGATAATTCCATATATTTTGAGTTAATAATCGGTAATCAAACTTATGTACCCACTTGACTAATAGGTGATTACCACACTTGGAACACATAAATCAAGCTATTATCAATAAAAAAATTCCACTCAATGCATTATATAGAGTGAATCATAAAAACACGCCTATCTAAGTTTTCTGAGATAAAAAAAATTGAATGTTTTTTTTATACTGAATCTCACGTCATAACTGAAATATCTTCAAACTATAGAATTTTTTTAAATGACGAATGTGATAATGAATGTCTCAATGAAATGGTATATCAATTATAGCACAAACTAATTAATATATTAATTATAGCACAAATCTGATTTTGACAATGTTTTTACAATAATAACTAATGTTCTTGAAAATCTTGAGAATTTCACAGTATTTGGAAACATCAAGTGTTAGATTTTTTATTTAAAATAAATTGCTTCACATACCTAGTCCTTGAAACAAAAATTTTCAAATAAATATCAATGAGACACTGAAATATTCATTGTAGCAATGATTTAGGAAAGCAAGAAGATGAACATCCTGAGAAATTTTGAAATTACTCTAGATCCAGTTGATAATATCTATCAACTGTATTGATGTTTGAATGTGAATTAAATAGAAAGAATAAGTTTCTTCTAATTTTACGTAAAACTGAGTCTCTATATATAACAATCATTATATAATAATGGAATTTTCAAAGTAGATAGGTACAAAAAATTGCGAGGGGTATAAAGAGTAATTTGCCGAAATGCAGCGTTTATTTAATAACAAAACAATGTGAACAGACCTGAAAAAAGTGAAATATGGACTGGTTGATATAGCAGCGACAGATGTATTTTCGAAAGTTTCCAAATCTACAAAACTTGAGAAAATAGCAGGAACTTGCTGGCCCAATATACACAAAGATAACTTGAGTAAACTTCCAGTCAAACGAAACAATGCTGACCACGTGATTATAAATAAAAAGCTGTCAATATTTCTTTTTTTTTTCTAGCACACTTCATAGCTGAAAGAGGAATATATTTACCTTCTGCGGATGGTAAAATTATTTTTTCTAGAGTATCTGCGTTCTTGAGATTCGTTGCTTTGAAGGCTTCCAACTCGCTCTTGAGATCTCCAGCTACTTTGGGCAAATCTTTCAAGGGCATTGGACAAGACATCTGCAATGAAAATTTAAATAAGTTGTAGAAATAAAAACATAAATAATGCATATTCAATCGAACAAATTTGAAAAAATTAAGCAATGAAAGTATTTATACTTATAAATTTGATTCAGAAGTACTCAGTAGAAAGCCAACTGAGCCAATTTTGAAAATTCAAAAATGAATTTTATGCAGATTGAAATTGTGTTTTTATAAATATTCCTGAATGTTTATATACTTATTCTTCATGTGCATGAAATACATTTGAAGCTTTTATGAAAAATGTGGGCTATTACCTAAATATATGAATCTAAAAATGGGCGATAATCAAGTACCATTTTTTAGAGCAATTTTTGAGGATTGAGGAAAAAAATGTTATGCAAATTGAATAAACCTGAGACACCAAATTTAACATGAATCGTTCGTTTTTTTCTCACAGTATTTCAGTAATAGTATATAGATATATATATATATATATATATATATATATATATATATATATATATATATATATATATATATATATATATATATATCTGACCACAATTCATAAGGTTCATAGCTAGAAATTATTTCCGCACTAATGCTTATTTTTAATTATCCTATTAGTTGTACGGTTTTGGCTGTTAAGTGGGTAGTACGATTCTATTAAGTTAATCCCAGACTATATTTTTAAGGTTAATTAGACGGTACACAGGAATAGCGGATAGTTATGCTTCGCCAACCATAAAAGAAAACCTAGAAAGATAACTAGTAAAACTACTTTAAATACAATGTTTAACACATTATGGGACATAGGTTTTTATCAAATTTGATACAGAATGTAATGTATTGCAGTAGGAGACTCCTATTATATGTATATATGTGTATATATATACAGTGCTTTCATGATGAAAGGAACAAATTCATTAAAAAATTAGGTTTCTATTTCATGTTAAAATCCTCGGACAGGTCGATTAGTATTTTTATTTGGGCATTTTTTCGCAATAAAAATTTTGTATACAGGGTGTCTCATTCAAGAGCTATGGCTTTGTCATTAGTTTTTTTAAAGGTAATACCCTGTATATTATTTCACTTTACAATTCTACGATAAATTCTTATCACTTTTTGTGAACATACCATATGCCTCAACTCGATGGATTGCCAGAAACGGAGATAGTGGGTAATGAGAGGTACGATATGAAAACACACAAATGTAATTACTAATTTAATTTTTACATATGTTCAATCTGTTGTCCGTTTACTTCGAGACATTTTTGAAGTCGATTCAATGTTTCCCGTTGCACATTTTCAATTACTTCTGGACTGTCTTATTTCCTGCCTGATTCTCTCTTTTAGATCATCAATATTATTTGGTCTATTCAAATAAACTTTAGACTTCAAATAACCCCATAAGAAAAAATCCAATGGGGTTATGTCCGGTGATCTGGGCGGCCACTCAATCGGACCTCTCCGTCCTATCCATCTGTTGGGAAAAGTTGCATCAAGAAATTGTCGAACAGCGATTGAATAGTGAGGAGGTGCCCCATCTTGTTGAAACCATATCTCGTTATTAGGTATGTCAGGATCTTGTGGGTTAGGAAACAAAACAGCTAAAGCCGGAATGAGTTCGAACTGGAGAAAGTTCAAGTAGTCCTCTCCGTTTAGTGTTCCTTCAAAAAAATAGGGATCAACTATACGATTTCGAACAATCGCTGCCCATGTATTAATTTTTTGAGGCCGCTGTGTGTGGCATTCTTGCATCCAATGAGGATTCTCGGTCGCCCAATACCTACAGTTTTGTCTGTTGACGTGGCCATTTAAAGTAAAGGTGGCTTCATCAGAAAAAATTATGTTTGTAATGAAATTTAGATGTTGATTATGAATTTCAAGAATCTGCTCACAAAACTGTACTCTGCGGTCAAAATCGTCTTCTAATAATTCATGTACCAGCTTAATTTTATAGGGATGATACTTATTTACCTTAAGTATTTTAAGCACGGACCCTACTGATAAATTGAAATTATTGGAAATTGTAGTAATGGATGTATGAGGGTTATCTTGGGTTTCTAGTAGAACGTTCAGCACTGTTTCTTCAGATACTCTCGGTGGTCTTCCTTTAGGTAAATCTCTAACGTGGCCGTATCTCCTGAATTTTGATTCAATTTTGCTGACTGTCGATCTAGTAATTGGCGGACGATCAGGATGATTTTCATTGAATAGATTGCAGACTTCTTCTTGTGAACGCACCCTATCTCCAAAACCAATCATCATAAGTACTTCAATACGTTCTCTCTCAAGTAATTGCATTTTCTTAAACAATGAAGTAGTGTAGTGCCTGGAGCGTTAAAAACGTGAAAACTGCGGACTATACAGCACCAGTGAATGAATTCAGATGGTACATGTGAAATTTCATTCTTCAGATTTAATGACAATGTTTACCTAAATTTTTTTTTGTACTTTTAATCCACATTTTAAATCTCCAGGTGCTCCACTATCTCCGTTATAATCTGGGAATCCATCAAGTTGAGGCATATGGTATGTTCACAAAAAGTGATAAGAATTTATCGTAGAATTGTAAAGTGAAATAATATACAGGGTATTACCTTTAAAAAAACTAATGACAAAGCCATAGCTCTTGAATGAGACACCCTGTATACAAAATTTTTATTGCGAAAATTGCCCAAATAAAAATACTAATCGACCTGTCCGAGGATTTTAACATGAAATAGAAACCTAATTTTTTAATGAATTTGTTCCTTTCATCATGAAAGCACTGTATATATATATATATATATATATATATATATATATATATATATATATATATATATACATACAGTGTGTCAGCTTAATATCCGTTTAATACCTCCTGGATAACGCCTTTTGAGATTCTTCTGATTCTTTCATAAAAATATATACAATGTGTCCGCTTAAGTTCGCACCATATGGAAAACTGTTTTAATATTAGTTTTACGAAAAAAAAATTCTTTATAAAAAGTATTTGCAGTCGTATACGAGGTTTTTAAAATAAATATTTGGCTCAAGAGTAAAGTAGGTATCTACCTTTATTTTCATATATCGAAAACCTATATGTTGGAGTATTTTAATGAACGGATAAAAAGATAACTGTATATTGCAACCTTATTAACAATTTTAAATATATTCATAAAAGTTTTCGACATTCTCAAAAATAAAGGTACTCTACACTTGAGCCAAATTCATATTGTTTGAGAAACCTTGTATATGACTGAAAAAATTTAATATCTGACGGTTTCATTTTAGGTTTAAGACCATACAGAAGTTATTTCCGTAAAATCTATACTAAAAAAGTTTTCCATGTGGTGCAAACTTACGCTGACACACTTTATATATTTTTATGAAAAAATAAAAAAAAAATCGAAAAGCGCAGTCTAGGAGGTATAAAACGAATTTAAGAACCATTCCAGCACCTTACTGCTCACAGTATGATAGTTTTATTATTGATCTTGCACATATAGGAGTAGTTTTTGTTTAGGGAGTACAACACAAAAATCTTGAAAATAAAACAGCTAGAAATTATATCAACGTATGTATTAGACGTTATTTCAAATTTCGATACGAGTAACTAACCTATTAAAAAGACAATCATAGAAGAGGATAAAGAAGTTCTTGTTTTCTTGTATGTTAGTCTTGACAATGGATTAGTTACCAAAAACAAGTTAACAAATTATTATTGTATATTTTAATGTATCGTGACACTTTCTTCAAGTGTTCATTTTCGTTATCAATATTAATCATGTTTTGCCAGTTATTGAAGACACTTGTTTTGAGGAATTAACGTAAAGTTTTATTACATGATGACGCACGTTTTGTCACTACCAGAGCTTCTTTGGGCGTAGTGCCCAAAGAAGCCTTGGTATAGGCAAAAATCCAGTTACGATATAACAAAATATATTGAGAGTTACTGTTTTTATTTGGTTTCTCACTGAAAAAATTAATTGAAGTAACGGCATACAATATTCTATATTGTACATAAATATGAAATACTCCAATGGACACGTAGATATATTTTCATAATGGTTATCTATAATATTCGTCATAGTTTCAGTTGCCTAGGATTTAATACCGGAAGTAAACGTTAAACAATAGTGATGAGTGTCTACTTTATATTCTAGTCATGTTATGCACGACTGCAATCCTTGAAGATGTGTGAACTGTCTGCCAGGAAGTTTATATGCCTTTTTAGAAAAAATGGCATAGAATGAAAGTGTATTGAGAATGAGAATAGTAAACTTAAAGATTTGCGAAAACGATTAACCATCAAACTTTGAAAATATTGATTTATGCTTGTGTTCACATTTTTTTACTTCTGAACACTCTAGCAGAAATTTTTCTTGTAATTAACAGAAATTTATTGAAACGTACTGAATTTAAAAAATTTTCTTTTGGAGTTGCCTCAAGTCATTGAAATATATACAATTTGACCATAGTCAACATAAAGTGAACAAAGAAAATTCTTCTTCTTCAATAATTCAAAAATTATCAAACAAATTCTATATATATTTATATAGAATAGTTCGACCATAGAAAAATAATTTATATTTCACGGTATGAAAATGTCAATTCATATTTAAGATCACAGATCTAATTAGATCACAGATCTAATTTTTAAAGAAATAGTCAGGTTCTCAGGTTGTTCATATACACATTGATTCTATGAGAAGTGCCAGTTAGTTCTTCACTTTCTATTACTCCCACACTTGGCTAAAATTTAGCAGTTTTCGGATCGATATTAAATTTGTCACATATACGTGTTATATTTTATTTACGTACTTCCAGTGTTACTGGAACTAAAAATCTGAATATTTACCCAAATAATAATATCGAAAACTTGATGTAAAAAATATGACGAATGTTCACAAATTCCATTCAAATTATTCACATTCGGATTGCAGGTAAGGAGAAAAATTTCTCTAGAGTTGATAGTTTGACATTTCTCCTAGGTTTGTTCACCTCTAATGAACCATAGAGCAGTACCTATTTGAATTAATTGATAAGTTTTCTTTGTTGTTAATAATTTATCAAATATATTGAGAGAACAAATACAAAATGTAATATTTTTTCTTTCAATTTCTTTCAACATCTTCTTTTCGTATACACGGTGTCTCAGATCAAATATACCACTTGAATATTTTGTTTATGATGAAGTTTTCAAAAAGTTTCAAAAATTGGTGGAGTATTAATAATTTGAGGGGTATATCGATAATACAAATTATAATAAATAATTTTTTTTTAATTTAGTGTCAAAAGAGATTTCATAAGATTTATCACATACCCTTTGGTGTCATTTCAAACTACATAGTTGATACTAGTATGCCAACTAAAAAACAAATAATGATGTAAATCGACTTGTTTTAGAAATTTTTCTCAAAAAACCAAACCAAATTTTCAGGAGGAAAGTTCCATGTGGAACACCTGTATATTTTTAGCACGAGGTAACGAAAAACCTCATAGATCACTCAGTATATAATTATTGATGAAATAGGTTTCATTATATGTATTACAAAATATTACGCAGAATTAAAAACAAATATCTACATCAAAATAATATGAATACAAATGTTATTATTATTGCGAACATTCCTCATATCAAACACACGAATTTTGGTTGGTGTGCAAACTTCATTGTAAACATTTAATCATTGGCAACATCGCGAATTCGCCAAACATATGAGTCACTCCAATACTAAGCAATTCAGGAATAATTTTACGGTTAGGCAATCGTGATAGATAAAATATTTTTCGTTGAATCTAGATTCCATTTATGGTTTTAACTTCGCGTACAAGTTACAAGTTAATGACATGAAAGTAAACGTCATCCAACCTAGTTCGCCGACTTCGTCTGAAGACCATATGGTGCGTCTCTTCGAAGATTATAATGCTGCGTGCAGCTGACAATTCTTATACACTTAAAATCAAATCGAGATATTGAAGATTTCAAGTCTTGACTTGGTCGTTCACAAGTCAGAATCGATGCTTAAAGCTGCAGTTCCACCGGAGGAATATTTTGTTGGTGAATGTTTCTCCTTGTTGCCAAAAGTAGAAACTTATTGCTACATACGTAAGCTTCTTGTTTCCACTGAAGCAATTAAAATTGTCAATAGTTGCAAATTATTTAGTAGTAGAAATAATCAACATTTGTTGCCGAAACATAAATAAATTTTAAGAAACATTTACGTAAACAAGCAACAGCAACAAATTGTTTCACAATGTTTCTCCGTTAGAAAATTAGCTATACCTATATTTATTCGTTTTCGTACTTCACTGCACACTGAAAATCTGCGAAACGAATGTTTACTAGTTGCGTTCTCAATACGTTTCCACTGCGATAGCAACACGGATTTTTTCACAAATATTTACTATTCTTTTTGAAGTTTTATTATGCGGCAATCATTCGGTTCGGCTTCTTTGCCTGCGGTTTGGAAAATTGCATCAGTTAAGCCTATTTTCAAAAAAGGCAATAAGTTCGACACTAAAAACTATAGACCTATAAGTCTCACTCCAATTATTGCAAAAGTGATGGAGTCAATAATAGTAGACGGAATGTGGAATGTTTTAACTGACCATAAAGTTATCACGTGGCAACAACATGGCTTTTCTCCAAAAAAATCTGTCATAACAAATCTGTTGTGCTGCCTATCGGATTGGACGGATATGCTGGATGCGGGAAAGGCGGTTGATGTCGTGTATTTGGACTTTAAAAGTGCGTTCGATAAAGTGCCAAAACATCGCTTAATCCGTGGTCAATTGTTGGACTGGATCTTTTCCTTCCTGACTGATCGTGCTTTCACAGTTAAAAGTGGTGATGTTTATAGCGGTGTGAATCCAGTATTAAGCAGTGTGCCACAGGGCTCGGTCCTTGGTCCCCTCCTGTTTGTTATTTTTATATCAGACCTTCCTCTCATGGTAAACTCGGTTTGCTCACTCTACGCGGACGATTCCAAAATTTACAATGATTCAAACGAAAACTATGTGGTGTTGCAGGAGGATTTAGACAGGATATTTCAGTGGGCGGAGGACTGGTTACTACCTTTGAACCTTCTTAAGTGTGTAGTTCTTCATCTTGGGGAAAACAACCCCCGTCATACATATTATATAAACAATGTTGCCTTGTCACATACGGACAGATATAATGACCTTGGTGTGATAATTACTTCGGATTTATCATGGAGTGAACATTTGACTACTCAAGTGAAAAAAGCCAACTCTAGAATTTATCTTCTCTCTCGTACTTTTAGTAACCCAGATCCTGATACGGTGGCCAAACTATATAAGTCTTATGTTCGCCCAATATTGGAGTTTGGAAATAATTTATGGCATCCTATACTACTGCGAGACCAACATATGATGGAGAATACCCAGAGACGAGCCACTAGACTTCCATATAGGCGAGCAAGACCAACGTATGAAGAACGACTACAAACAATGAAGCTTCCTACTCTCTTGCATCGGCATGAGAGAGGTGACCTTATTACAACTTTCACGGCACTACACGATGATAACTATCCTATTAGACACCTATTTCACCTCAATGAGGATCGTCGTCTACGAGGACACCCGTATAAGTTGATGCGGGGAACTTTTAGGGGCTCGTCGAAGATGTTCTTCCTTCCTAACCGATTATTTCATCGATGGAACTCGTTACCAGCTGAAGTTGTTACGGCGCCTACTTTAAATACTTTCAAAGCTCGGTTAGATGCATATTTTGCTGCACGTGTGCACTAATGTTATATTGTATCTTTTTTTTTTCTTTTTAGAGTTTTATGGGGTTTTGTTACCCTCTACTCTTAACCTTTGTAATAATAATAATAATAATAAGTTTACCGCTTAACATGGAAACCGGCGACTAGTAGGAACATTCAATATTTGTTGCCGAAAAATAAAGAAATTTAAGGAACATTTTGGAACATTTACGGAAACAGGGAACAGCAAAAAAATGTTCCTCCGTTGGAATCGTAGCTTGAAGAGTGACAAGTAGAAACAGTCAACATTTGTTTCGAAACATAAAGAAATTTCAAGGAACACAACAACAAAAATGTTTCTCATCATGAAGTGAAGAAGCAAAATTCTTCTATCTTCAATAAAATATCAAACAACTTTCCAAGGGAGTTGGTTATTTGTATTCCGCGTCGAGAATTCACCATTAACAATCCAACAGTGAATTATAGAAATTTTCAAGTCACCCCGACTCAAAATCTGCATAAAGCTGTTTCGATCTTATTAGATCTCATCAGTGCAGCTTATTTGACTCTGAGTGAATCAACAAATTTCTTATTGTTACCCAACATAAATCGCGGTCGGACTACTACCCTCCACCAAGGATCTTGGAAACCAACAATTCATCGCTTAGATCGAAAATGCAGAATCCTATCGGAAAGGAAAAAAAAGGCATTCCTCCCTGAAGTATGTGTCAGGGAGGCGGGCAGCTTGAGTTTGGGATTAACTCCTTCAGCCAGATCAGAGGATACACTTTTATGTACAAGTGCATTAAGGATAGGTGAGACGGGATATTTATGGAACATAGGAAGTGTGGGTAGGGTTCAGAGGATTAATACTGACCCAGCATTCGCCTTATAAGTTTGCAAGCAGTGACTCACATTACCATGAGGAAACCTCTGAGAAAAACTCATGGCAGACCAGTCGGCCCCGGGGTTTGAACCCGAGACCTCCCAAATACTAGCCAGCGTACCTAACATACTCGACTAACTAGCTTGGTGAATCGAAAATACGTACTTTTATATATTAAAAAGCCAAAAGGTACTGCTATTTTGGGCAATGGTAAATGGAGTAGCTCCCAATCAAAACAATTAGGTGGGGCCCGGGCCATTTGGGGGGGGAGGGCGTTCCAATTGACTGAAGGACAAAACCGAACTCTTAATTCACTAATCGACTAATTCAACAGAGAAGTGAGATAGATTACAAGTTTTCTAAAAATTATTCATATCCTAGGAATTAGTAATCTCTCCTATTCCGATTCATTGAAAGTAGGTTGAACATTATCAACCGTCTGATTCAACAAGTTTCCATAAGTTTCCAAGAAATCAGAACGTTTTATTCGTATTCCATGAACAAACTAGATTTCTATATATCAGCACATGATTATTTTATGAATTGAGATTGATATAATTCAATTTAATGCATTTTCATGAGAAAAACAAGCAAGAATATCAACCGATATAGATATTAATCGATTTTCAAAGTTTTATTTTATAAATAGCAATCTGAAAATAAGAGCCAGACTACTATTACTTGAAAAAACTTAATAATTATTCCAGTTTTAATCCCATCACGATGACTGTTCTCCGATAAAAAAAGTAAAATATTCCGTTCAGTTCTGTGGGCAGTATAAGTTGAACAAACTCATACGTGGGACGGAAGGTATAACTCGACTGAAAACTTATTTTGGAAACATTAGGTATGGGATAAAAATTTGCGTATGAAACGGCGACTGGCTTCACACAACAAACTTTGTATCGAAGAACAAAGGATCAGAATTTTTGGTTAATTAAATAAACACCACTTATAATTCAGACATTTCATACATTTGTGGCATAAATTACGTCGATATTAGTCAAATATTTGAATAGAACAAAAAAACGAAGACATAATGATAGTTATGGCGAATATAATTTTAGTTATTTATGTACCATCCTAACGCCGGGAGGATAACATTCGGCCCGAGAGCCTTTTTCCCGAGGAGAGGAATGAAAGTTGCCCGATGGGCGTTAGGATCTAGTAACGCACGTGGTGCATACAAGATTTTATTTTTCACGAAAAAATTATTTTATTATAATGAAAAATCGATTTTTAAATCGGTTCATTGCTCCTATACTTTCCATTTTCCTTCTCATAGTACGCATGTCATTTGTTGATATTTTGACGTTTATGAATATTTTTGTCATCATATTTAGTGAATATCATTGCTGCTTTCTTTGTGTAGTCTTATAGAAATAATGGAAATTAAAAAGAATTTACCCAAGAATATCATAGAAAATGCAGCCAAAGCTGCAAATAATTCATTGCCAGAGAAATCTAGAGTCGTATACGACAAGGATTATGAAGTATTTAATCAATGGAAGTTGCTTCATTTCTCCTCGTACAATGAGCGGGCATTATGATCCATAATGCCCGCTCCTAACGCCCTAGGGCATAATTAGTGTATTTATAGCAACCGTATCTAGAGCACCCTGTAAACGATCAAATTTGTTTGACAAACTTCACGTGTTCTTCAAGCAATGGCATAAACGATCAAACCAAAGATCAAACAAATTTGTCAAATTCTTCCTTAGTTACGGTTTTCTCGTTGACGTGACGTGTTGCGTTCCATGAAAAATGAGCAGTATGGTATTGAATTTAGTTGTCAAAAATGCCGTCAATCCAATTTTTCATCAAACACTTCAAACACGTGAATTGTTTGACAAACGCATCAAACAAAGCCATAGACTATCAAATAATTCGACAAACACCTAAAATTTGACAAACAAGTTTGATCGTTTACAGGGCGCTTAAGGTAAAATCAACAAATAATATACGAGTGAAACATAAAGTAATTTACACACGCCTTGTAGTGGTACAGTGACTAGTTGTGAATCAGGCATGCTGGGTTCGAATCCTGGGTTAGATATGGATGTTTTTGAATGTCTATGATTTTCAATTGTTCAAATAATTAATTAATTGGGTAATTTAAAATGTTTACAAGCCCATTAGACGTTCGAAACCGGCGTTAAACTGTGGATCCCTAAAATGAATTTCTCCGCACAAAATATCTCGTAAAATGAATGAAGAGCTGAAGGAAAAACAGGAAATAACGAAGAGATCTATGAAAGAAATATGTTATTCCAGTTTTCAGGGTTCCGTACCCAAAGGGTAAAAACGGCACCCTATTACTAAGACTGTCCGTCCGTCCGTCCGTTTGTCTGTCACCTGGCTGTATCTCATGAACCGCGATAGCTAGACAGTTGAAATTTTCAAAACTTATGTATTTTTGTTGCCGCTATAACAACAAATACTAAAAACAAAATAAAATGAATATTTAAGTGGGACTCCCATACAAAAAACGCCGCTTTTTGCTCGATACCAATAATGACAACAGGTAGGCATTTGAAATATTCACAAAATACTCAGTTGTATTTTCACTTCAATAATAATAAAACTAAAATAAAATAAATATTTGAAGGGGGCTTGAAATATTCACAAAATACTCAGTTGTATTTTGATTAATAATAAATAATAAAATTAAAATAAAATAAATATTCAAGGGGGGCTCCCATACCAAAAACGCCATTTTTTGCTAGATATCAATAACAGGTAACAGGTAGGCACAATATTCACAAAATACTCAGTTGTATTTTTACTTTAATAATAAATAATAAAATTAAAATAAAATAAATATTTGAGGGGGCATAGTCAATGGTACGGAACCCTTCGTGCGCGAGTCCGACTCGCACTCGCCGATTTTTCTACTTCTGTTAAACACACAGAGAGGCATGTAACATTTGAAAAAAAAAGAAATAAATTTTGAGTTATTACATCTTTCTTATCTCCAGTGTACTTGCCAAAACAATGTTCTACGATTGTTCCTTTCCTCTCTTATAGCCTCCTTGTAACTTTCCAATTATATATTAGATAGAATTCATAATTAATCGATAATAAACATACCAAATTCCATTTACATTGGTATTGTCTATATTATGTATCTGATTCAAAGTCAACCTCATTATTTATAGATATTTTCACCTTGAAATAAGTATTAGGCGTACTGAGCTGGTATGAACAATTTGAATTCAAGTACTTATCACTACAGCCGCACAATAATGGCGTGTTATAATATTGAATACTCTTCGGACTGAAGCTTCAACATTATCTATTGGAGAGAAGTTCCTAATCGGACGTTACACTCCAGACACATGACGAAAGAAAGCGAGGCCAAAAAAAAAAGTCCGTCACGACTATCACGACATAATTGCTAGGCGTGCGCGTCAGCTATATGCGTATGAGTTTAGCAAGCAGTGCGAGTCATAATACTCATAACCTCTCTTATTCATTAGGGACATCCCTTAATTATGTGAGAGAATTTTTGCGATTTTTCGCTACCTCATCATCCTCCTTGTTGAGATGTTGTGAGATTTTGCTCGACCCCCTCCTCGAATCTCACGTGAGATTCTTCAAAATGCGTATTTGTTATGTAAATGAGTTAAACTGTGCTAGATTCCATTAGATTTATTTAAAAAAACAATTTTCTTATAATTTTTTCTATTTAAGACTAGTATTTGATATTTTTAATGACGTAACATAGAATCACGATGAGATTTAATAATAAAATACTTAAATAGGAACTACTGACATTTGTTACAGAATATTCACTCTAATTCAATCCGCGGATACTCATGTATGATCTCAACAGTGACTACTACTTTAACATTTTTTATAACACCATAACTTCAATAAAAAATTCTATTAGTTCAAGTAAATTAGTAAGATTTTATACAAATGTGGAGAAAATAAAATTAATAATAAAACAATGGTTGTAATAAGTCATACAGTTTTTTTTTTAAATGAAAATCATAAGTGCGTCGTATGTTTATTATAAAAGGATATGGCATTTTTTTTTATGAATAATCGTCACATCGTAGCATATTTTTTTTTATTAATTGTTAACGAATAATGTTTGAAAAATACTTCTTCATATTTAATAAATGAATAAATTGTTTCCAAACAAATGAATTTATTTATAGTTGATAAATTCTTCTATCAGTGCATAATAAAACCGCGATGATTATTACTGTAACATTTTTTACTTAACCTTCTAGTGCACAGGTTGGGTCTGACAGACCGGGCGTTTTGTTTTTATGGCGCTATTTTCTGATGTCATGGAATTAGGTGAGGAGCCCCGCTGTACCTTTCGCTAGGCTCCTTCCGTAACGATCAGTGTTGCCGTTTTGGCATTTTTAATGCTAAATCTAGCATTTTTTTGTCTCATTTAGCATGTAAAATTTGGGTTTAGCATATTGCATATTTTTAGCATTTTTTCGCCTCCCTCTACCTATAATAGAAAATTGTAAATCTGCTATGGATATTAACACTTGAATGACTTTTCCTAAGGAATAAATGCATATCAAGATAAAGTCTATTTGCATTTCTGAAACCTAACATAATTATCTAATAGGGGAATGCATCAATATTTGAAGAAACTATTATTTTTGTTTATGTTTTACGATTAGGGGAATCGCTCAGTCAGCACCCTAAGCGAGTTAGCGACGATTTTCATTTTACGTTTATGCGTAAATAGAAGATGTTTTGTGGTGATAACGTTTAAGTGAGCACACTTGCACTTTTTGTTTGTGAACATACCGCAATTTCAAGGGTCTATTACCTATCAGAAATATGCAAGACATTTTCTGACAGTAGAAGTACGGACAACATGAAGTTGCATAGAACAAAATGTAACTAAATTAAATATTTTTAAAATTTCACTTAAAATCAATTTATTATTAATCAAAATAAATTTCAAATTTTTATAATTGTATTAAAAAATACTTTTAAACTGTTTGGCATTTTTTTTAGCATATCAATAATTTTATTTAGCATTTTTTAGCATTTTTCCCGAGAGATTTTAGCATATTTCTCAGAAACGAAACGGCAACACTGGTAACGATTAGTATTGTTTTCAGTCTAGTTTATTACTCAGGACATGATAGATCACGAGAAACGTCTTGTCAGACCCAACCCGTGCATTGGTGTAAGTATTCGGGGAATATTCGAGTTATTTTTTAGTTGTCTTTATTGTAATTTTCTGGACAAGTACACATTATATTTTGTTTTATTATGGATACTTATAAAGTTAAATTGTTCGAGCAGATGTCGAAGTAGATACCGATGATGATTGCCGATCCCGACTTCGTAGAAATTTTAGATCCCGAATTCGTAGAAATTTTAGAACACGAAATATTGTAAACATCGTAAAACAAAATATTACTGTAAAGAATGTAATAATTTCTTATGTTTAGAGCACGTAGCGATTTTTTTGTTCCGAATGTAGTGAGCAAAAGTAGTATATATTTCATATTAACTTTTTTATTCCTGTTGTTGAATTAGTTGTCTTATTTTAGTTGATAAAGTTTATATGACCTCTTGTTTAAAGAATCCTAACATTGACATTGTTTGTTCAGGCATTTTTTAAATATTCTTTCATTGTTCTTGAAAAAAGAGTACATTTTAATTTGAATTATTAAAAATATAGAAAAATGAGAAAATTGGCTTTCTTATTATTTAAGTTAAAGAAAACTCTTCAATACCAAAAAATAAAACATGAATGAAACTAGAAAAAAGAAATTTTTTATAAAAAGAAACATATTGAGTTAGGGTCTGAGAGACCCAACCCGTCTACTGGCGCAACTTTTTTTCACCCGTGTACTGGAAGGTTAATTAACCCAATTTTACGGCAATTTTCTACTGTTTCTTGAGAGACAAAAAATTACGTGATGTTTTCGAGACCACCCCCTCCCCCACGTGAGATTGAGTGACATTTCGCTCGACCCCTCCCCCCCTAAACACCTCACATAATTAATGGATGTCCCCTACTAGCAGACATTATCGTTATTATATTAATAATGAAATAATTGTAATATATAATTTACTTACTCTATATAAAAATAAAGATATGAATATAATATCAGTGTATTACATAATATAGAAGAGGTATGATATTGAAGCAGATATATTTCAGTTTTTACGAATAATCTACTATCTATTCATATAAAATCAGGGATCAGAATGAAAAATGTAATGAATTTCTATTGAACATTGCAAATTTCGTTCATGAAAAGCAACTTTTCTGTTAAAAACTCCGATTAAGTTCATAATAAGTGTACAATATAATAAAATGCTTATTTTAATAACTTTTCAAAAGAAACTAATAATTACAATTTTATTACTACCTATTCCTTAATTTTTTCATATAATAAGGTACTCCCAAAAGTTGTTAATTTATTTCTCCACGACACCTCTCGTCTTTTTATTGAAACTTTTGTCCCCTATTTTTAACGCATTAGTATATGATATGGAGGTAAATCTTTTGAAATTGATGGTCGACTGCATTCTTTCTTGATATCAGTTAAACATGTCCTTGAAACTCTGAGATCATCAATACGAGTAAATATGTGATTCCAGAGTTCGCCTCATTTGGCGATTTATTTTTATCACAGGTCGTTTTATTTTCAAGATAAACAACACTTGGACATACAAAAAGTTTATAAAAATTTTGTCAATTTAGAGTAACCTTTAATTATAGAATTTAGACACGTTACAATACCCTCATTTAAACCTTTTAAGACGCTGAAATTGCAAATAGGTAATAAACAGAACTGCCAATCCTACGGTTTAACATTTACCATGAAAGAGCAAGGTATTGATTGTATATATTTAAAGGAATGTTACAAACGGTATATTTTCAACAGACCACCTGCCTACCACCTGTGAAGAGAAATAATGCGTCATCAAATAGAATAACGCCATGAATTCCTCAAAGTAAGGTTAGAAAAAATTCAAATATGATTGTGGTTTGTTTATAAAATTAATATTTCATAAGTTCAGGACTGAAAGAAATATATTAAGTTTTCAAATAGTACATTCATAAATCGACTGTTTGGCAAAGTAGTACATAATTGATTATGTGGTTTCAAATTAAAATTTTAAACAAGTATAATGTAACAAAAATAATTCGTACAGTAATTGAATTTTTCACGAGAATGTCATTAAATTTTAATTACAAGTAGCGCAAGTTTAGCAATCAAAAAGAAGTCTTTCATGTGAGGCATCTTTGATATGAAATAAAACACGCATCAACGTAAGTTTCAGCTATAAAATTTTTACCACTAAATAATTCAAACTGAGAATATATCCATCTTCTCCAAGTTACAGTAAACTAAAATGTAATAAGTAAACGAGGGGATAGCTTCTACTCTATCGGGTATGAATTGATATAAAAATTTAGAAATTTGTACCATTTCATATGTTGGTTGAATTTCTCTAATTTCTGTATCAACAACGCAATTTTCTTTTTATTACGCATTTGACAAAAAAGGCGTAAAAACCTCACTTTCAAAAAAGGTTAAAGGGTTGCTACCACTTCCACCGGGGTGAATTTTCGGGGATGTTATTTCTGCGAGAATGTGTCCCCCTCAAGATAAAAGTTGACGTGTCCCAGCATTTTTTCTGAAGATACGTAAAATGAAATAATGAAAAAAAATAACAGAATACGTCAACTTTAATCTTGAGTATGTGTAAAAATGGATATATGTATATATATATATATATATATATATATATATATATATATATATATATATATATATATATATATATATATATATATATATATATATACAGGGTAGCGAGAAAGTCTGGCAACAAGGTATTTTTTTAAAGGCGATTGAACGTATAATCAAATTTCCTTCAGAGATGTATTGTTTGAAGTGGTGTTATTAAGTGGACCGCAAGATCTTCCGACTTGACTCCACTTTATAACAGACGCAGTGTTGCCAATTACACATTTCAAAAAGTCGTTAACGGACGCTTGAAAAGTCGCTAGATGTCGCTAGCTATGGACAATCAAAAGTCGCTAAATATCAGTAGACGAGAGCAATTTTTTCAAGTACCTTTAATTCTATAGTGTTTTACAAAGAAAATAAGTTGATTTACTTACAAAGAATAATAATTATTGTAATCGGTATAAAACAATTGAGAATAAAAAATCGAGAAATTGATACAAAAAATAAAATAATACATGAAATATTTTTTATTGCCGCCAATAAAAAATGATTATTTCACAAATAAAAAGTCTAAAACAATACTAAAAATGATGAAAAACTTTCTTCATTCATCATCAGAACTATCGCTAATAATCTGAAATGGTTAATGTAGCCGTTTTGAAACTGGAATTAATACGTGAAATCGCCAAATTGGCAACACTGAACAGACGTAACTGATTCAAAAACTCTCAAATGTCTTGAGATACAAACAATTTCACTATAAATGATAAACAACTTCATTCGAAGCTTCAAATACAGATTGTATTATTGCTAAGACACAGATGGCAAACATTTTGAGCTCCTGTTATAAGGAAACAATCAATATTTTTGTAAGTTAGTATGAATTAAAAAATTACATATTGTATGTCTTCGAAAATTGTTTCCCTTATTTTTTTAGTAATGTGGTACGTATTCTGTATTTTTGAAAAGAGGACGAAATCAGTTTTTCTACGATATATCACTCGACCTACGGTGCTATTTGAAAAAATTCAAGATGGCGGCGGTACACTGAATGCTGACGTCACTCAAGTTTGACAGGACCTCTGAAAAAAGAAAAATACAATCCGGTGCATAACCCAAAAATTTGATAATTATACGTTTAATCGTTTCAAAGAAAATACCTTGTTGCCAGACTTTTTCGCTACCCGGTATATATATATATATATATATATATATATATATATAATCTCATGATAATTATTAGCAATAACAGGCTTGTTGAATCTTAAAAAACTCGATTTTATTAAAAAGTTGACGTTTCGCCACGACATTCGTGGCTTTATCACTTTTCATCACAACTTTTGAAAAAATTGAAATTTCTTTGACATTTATTGATTTGAAAAATTTTAATAGAAACATACTACTATGTTTCACTAAAATTTTTCGGCTGTGGCCGTTCTTTGTTGTTTATTACGTGCTATTCAGTCCAATATTAACATTCAAATTTGTTATTATTAGATGGTAAGGGAAACCACAGAAACCTTTACCCACGTAATGTTCGAAATAGGTTCAAATTATTTTGATTTTGAAGAGTCAAAGAATAATAATAATAGGGTACTATTTATCTTTTTTTCAAAAATTTCTCATTGCGGCTGTGGCCGTCTTCAGTTATTAATTACGTGCTATTTAGTCCAATATCAACAGACAGGTCCGTTGATATTAGATGGGAAGGGAACCACAGAAACCTTCACCCACGTAATGTACAAAATAGGTTTAAAATATTTGATTGTTGTCTTTAAAAAGACATTACTTGTGATTTTGGAGATCACATGTTCTAAACTATACTTTCTTTCTAGAAAAATTGAAAATTCTAGATGTTTAGATTTTGTCTAAGAAGATGAGTTGTTGTGGTTAGAGTTTGTTTGTTGAATTATTTTGTTTTGATTTATATATATTCATATATATATATATATATATATATATATATATATATATATATATATATATATATATATATATATATATATATATATATATATATATATATATATATATATATATATATATATATATATATATATATATATATATATATATATATATATATATATATATATATATATATATATATATATATATATATATATATATATATATATATATATATATATATATATATATATATATATATATATATATATATATATATATATATATACGATTATTAACTCTATAAAGTGAAATCGAGAGTAAGTGGATGTCATTAGTTATTATTCAAAATGCTTTTATTGATCTCTAGATAAACTTAAATCGAGTATTCCGAATAAACACTGATTCACGGTTATACAAATAAATACATCTTGTTTGATTAAAAAATACATTGCTATAATCGTTTGAGTATGTTTGGAATACTTAGTCACTGATAACATACATTTGCTGAGAGATTGAATTTATCACTTTTCATAGTCGCATTAAAGGTCAGATATACCAAGAAAAATTCAGAAAATCTTAGGTGACAATAATTTTCGAATCTAGGCCTCGGTAGCCCAGCGGTAGGGTGTATCGCTTGTAAACCGAGGATTGCGGGTTCGAGTCCCACCTTGCTCTTGGGTGTTGTGTATGTCCAATGAAATTTTGAGGTTCTAAATATGATTAACTGTTGAGTAATTGAGTAGAAATCAAGTATATTTTACATACTTTTCGTATCTCAAAACTGTTGAAATTTTGCACTGTTCTTTATCAGAATAATGATGTATCCGTTTAGTCAACAAAATTTGTCAACACTGAGAATTGAAGATATTTTTGAAAGTGTTATTTGTAAAAATGTTTTGACAACAAGGGTATTAAATGTTTAGATATGAAATGATTTCCAAAGTTAACAAAGCTTATCTAAATAATCCAATCACTTGTTCACTATTAATTATGTGCACTTACTGAATGATAACTGATAATAGAGCAGGAGTAATAAATAAATTTTTTTTATCCAACCCATTTTAGGGTTCCGTACATCGAAATGAAAAAACGGAACCCTTATAAAATCACTTTATTTTTCACTTGTATATTATTTATTGATTTTACCTTAGATACGGTTGCTATAAATACACTCTTTATGCCCTAGGGCGTAATGAGCCGGCATAATGGATCATAATCGTATTCTGCGTTACACCACCTGTTGCCCCCAAATATTTGCAACATGTTCAAGCTAAATAAAAACCACCTGCGGGGGCACCAACTGAAACTGCAGAAAGAACATTTCAAAACAACCCCCCGCCAGTTCCTCCTATCGAATAGAGTTTTTGAAAAATGGAACAAGCTCCCGAATGAAGTTGTCACTGCACCGAGTATAAATGCGTTCAAAAACAGACTGGATGCTTGGAATGGAGGCCTAGTGAATTGAACTATTGTTTGCTTTTTTGGTATTTTAGAGATTGTTGCTCTCTGTTCTTTACCATTGATTTTGTTATCATTGATTTTGTTGTTCTATTTTTATTGAATTGGATACTATGTATTTTTTTTTATATTTAAGTTGTTTTTTTTCACGAATGTACTGTTAATTTTTACTCTTATTTCTGAGCCATAACAGGCTTTGGCCTTGGCTCTTTTTGAAATATAATAATAATAATAATAATAATAATGCCCGCTAATTGTACGAGGAGAAATGAAGCAACTTCCCTTGATTAAATACTTCATAATTCTTGTCATATACGACTCTGGATTTCTACGGCAATGAATTATTCGCAGCTTTGGCTGCATTTTCTATGATATTCTTGGGTAAATTCATTTTCATTTCCATTATTTCCATAAGACTACACAAAGAAAGCAGCAATGACATTCACCAAATATGATGACAAAAATATTCACAAACGTCAAAATATCATCAAATGACATGCCTACTATGAGAAGGAAAATGGAAAGTATAGGAGCAATGAACCTATTTCAAAATCGATTTTTCATTATAATAAAATAATTTTTTCGTGAAAAATAAAAACATTCATTCCTCTTGAACGCGTGGAGGTATCAAGTTGGAATTTATATCAAATACTCAGGTCTACTGTCCCTTGGAGCTGTGAAAAAATTAAAAGATACAGCCGTTTATACCACAAATTTCCGCACATTTTCGACACTCGCAAGGGAATCAAAACCTACAGAGTAATTCCCGTGAACTCAGAATCTTGAAATTTGGTACGAAGCAACGTCTTATAGCACAGATAAAGAAAAAATTGCGAAACCCGTAAATTTTTAGTTATATCATATAATAAAAAAAAAAGTTTGTACGGAACCCTTGGTGCGCAAGCCCGACTTGCTCTTGGCCGGTTTTTTATGTATTATTTATGTATATCTATATGTATATATATATATATATATGTAAATAAATATAAATATATATATATATATATATATATATATATATATATATATATATATATATATATATATATATATATATATATATATATATATATATATATATATATATTGTAACGGTTTTTTGAACCGTTCAATTTGGTAAAAGGCTACCGCAACAAAACGCTCGACCAGTTGACGTTCCGAATTACGTTGACGATTGCGCACGACCCGGCGGAGAGTGGCCATTTTTCAGTTCCGATTACCGTCTCATTATTTCTCGATTTAGTGTTAGTGAAACTAGTCAAAGGGTCAACAGATTACGTGAGTAAATCTTTCAAATTTCATTTTAATTAAAAGTTGTGGAAATGTATCAACCTTCCGATTCATTTTGTATGGTATTTCTTCCCATAAATTTCATTTAATTAGTTGTAAAACATCGCTGTAGGATGGGTATTAAGAAGTCTCCACAGGGGGTAGCGTCCTTTGCATTTTATATAAAATTAACTTTCATTTTATAGTATTGTGGTGAGAAATATCATTCCTAAATTCATTTGTAAGACTATCCATACCATTTTCCTCATTTAAACGTCGCGATGTCCATGGTAAAATGCTGATATTGAAAGATTTAACAATTTCGTGCATGTGCCGCCATCCTTAGCCATATTACGAACTGAATAGTTTATGTTTGATAGAGTTTTCTTCCACCTCGTGATTTTGAGTACATTACTTGTAACTAGTAATTATTGTAGAACCCCGGAAAATTGTACGCGTTCGTGATAATGGCATTGGTGGTTGGCAACCCAAGATACTTCGACCTGTACTTATGAACGAATGTTTAACAGGGACCCCTTTACGTAGAGAGTTTACTTGAAATCTTTAAGTCGAGAGCTGTATTTTCAAATAAAAATACCGAAGATACCTAGCAAGGGAAGAGCTGAACCTTTCCAAATAAGATACCGAGCAAGGGGAGAGCTGCAACATTAAATTGAGACACCGAGCAATCCCAAAAATTGGCCAGACTTGAGGAAGCCACCACCGACAGCTGTCGCGTTTAGATAAGTGCACTTCGTTATTTGTTTGTTTGTCAATTAGAGTCAATATATTCTTTTGGTTAAATTAGAGTTTTATTGAGAGTTTAGCAGTACTGAAAAAGTTATCATGGCGCCCTGAATACATCCTTTCTTCACTATTAGTTTAAGTAGCTTGATTTCGGAAGTTTAGAACCCCCACTTAGAGCTAGCTGGCAACATATTGTGACAAGTTTTATTTTAAATCCATTATAGAATTTTTATAGGGGTTGAAACCTTGCAATATATATATATATATATATATATATATATATATATATATATATATATATATATATATATATATATATATATATATATATATATATAAATATATATATATATATATATAATATATATATATATATATATATATATATATATATATATATATATATATATATATATATATATATATATATATATATATATATATATATATATATATATATATATATATATATATATCGATGGCCTAACTGTAATACCCCGTATCTGACAATTTTGAGATTTTGACATTTTCATTGCATTAGATTTGTTGGACTGCCTAGCACGTTGTGTTAAAACCCTGTATCGTACAAAAATTTAAGAAGCCTTGGAAATTGATTTTATTCAATATGCCGTATTGGTTGTCAGAGGACATGCGGATAAAAATATCCCGTATCTGTCAGTTGTACATTGCATTCATCAATAACCTAAAAGTGTGCGAGTTTATTTAGCTGTTCAGTGAATAGATTATGTTTCGAAGGTAAGTTTTACTACTATTTTTAAAAAAAATGTATTTCTGTTTGTATTTTCATAAATTTTAATTAACTTAGGATATTAGAACTTGATAAAAAGGGGCTAATTGTGAGACCTTACAATACGGGATATTAACTTCTATTTTTAGTAGATACGGGCTATTTTTCATTACCTTGTGCATTACGTGACATCAAATATTACAGTCAAATTTCAATTTTTTGGAAGAAGAAATAAACAAAACTTTGTAAAAATAGACACTTTGTATAAATTCAAGTTATTTTAATTTATATGTATTTTTTTCCAGATGCAGGTAACTCGATCACACAGAATTTTGTCAATGGTTTTAAATCAAAAAGAAAATAATCAACAGCCAGTAACGTACAAGTTTCTGAAATTGCATTATTCACTGAATTCAGTGATGTCTATGAAGTAAGTACTACAGATGGGACCCTAATCCTGACAGAACGAGATTTTCGAGATACTACTGATTGGCATGATACTGAGAATAACTCCATTTTGCTGAGCAACGTTCAACAGCAAATATTTCAAGATGAAGTCCTCTGTGAAGACACAAATGAGCACCTCATAGAAACAGATAAAGTTACAGAAAATGTTACTTCAGATACTTCATATTTAGAGCAAATTTGTTTATCGGAAACAGGCAATTTGCTTCTTAATTCCGGTTCTAGCATCACCTCTGACGATTTCAATCAAAACGACAACGACTGTTTCCTTGAAGAAGATCCCGATTTTACAGAAAAAACTGCTAAAAATGAAGAGAAAATAGACAGTGTGAGCAGCTCAGATGAAGATAAAGAAAATGGAGAAATTAGAGTGAGAGGCAGAAGGAGGAAAGCAGATATGGAAAAGTGGAACAGGCAGGCAACAAAATCTAGAAGAATGCATGGAGTGGAATATGCTGGTTTCCAAAGAAATAAGGATCGCAAAGTATCCTACGGAATAAAGCGACCAGAGAGAAAGATAAGAGACAGGTGTGTATCTTTAGCATGTACGAAGTCTACAAAGCATTTCTGTGGGTCCTTCACGGAGGAAGAGAGGCATCTTATGTTCCGAACTTTTTGGGACAAAATGGACTGGAAAGAAAAGAAGGCTTACATAATAGATAACATAGAATACACAAAAACAAAAAGGTCATCGAAGGGTGAAGAACCATCAAGAAGAAGTGGAACCTATTACTATTATTTAAGGAACAAAACTAATGAAAAAAAGAGGGTCTGCAAGAAAATGTTCTTGAATACGTTCGATTTGAAAGAAGACATGGTTCATGATCGGTTCAAGAAGACAGAGCATGGGCTTATTTCTATAACAGAAGAAAACTCAAATAACACAAGTGCGTATCAAAGAAGATCAAATAATTTGAACAAAGGAAAAAGAAATTATCTGGTTGATTGGTTTGACATGCTACCTAAAATGCAATCTCATTATTGTCGCAAGGACACAAAGAAAAAATATTTAGAAACCATTGTTCAGACCAAAGCTCAATTATATAGAAAGTATTTGAAGCACTGCGATAATAACAGTCTGGAAAAATTATCGTATGCTCTTTTTGACCAAATATTTACCGACTCAAACCTAAGCTTGTACCAGCCAAAAAAAGACCGGTGTGATACCTGTATCGCGTTTGAAGTTAAGAATATCGACCAGTTTGCTTACGCAAAACACATAGAGAGAAAAAATCTAGCAAGAGAACAGAAAGCTAAAGATAAAGAAGATGCTATCAACCACAAAAATTACACTTTTACAATGGACCTCCAAGCTGTAAAAAACTGCCCCGTCTTAAACGCAAGTGCCATATATTATAAAAAGAAACTAATAGTTCATAACTTCACTTTGTATAACTTAGAAAATCATGAAGCCTCTAATTATTGGTGGGATGAAACAGAAGGAGATCTGTGTGCATCTACTTTTGCTTCCATCATTATACACCATATTGAAGAAAACTGTAAGGACCGAAAATTACCTGTTATTCTCTGGTCTGATGGGTGCTGTTACCAGAACAGAAACTCTACACTTTCCAACGCGCTTTTAAATCTTTCTATAAAAAGTGGTCAAGTTATTATTCAGAAATATCTTGAGAAAGGTCACACCCAGATGGAGTGTGACAGTGTCCATCATTTGATAGAGATGAAACTTAAAAATCGTAAAATTTTTCTTCCACACGATTATATAACATGTACTGAAGAAGCGCGGATAAAACCGGCTCCTTTTAAAGCGCAGTTGCTTACTCATGAGTTTTTTAAAAACTATGCATCCTGCGAACCTGCATGCAGAAGTATTCGCCCTGGAAAGATGAAGAACGATCCGACCGTCACAGATCTCAGGGTATTAATGTACGATCCGGAGAATAAACAAATTTTGTTCAAAACTAATTTCAAAGAGGATTTTAAGCCATTACCTGTGCGGGTTGTCAATCCCAAAGGAATAAAAATATTGTCATACCCTAATTTACACAACCAAAGACTAAGTATAAAGAGTGATAAATATACTCATTTGCAAGACCTGAAAGTACTTTTACCTACTGACTGTCATATGTTTTACAACAATTTACACAAAGATAACCAGATTTAGGTAGATATCTCAGAAGTTTTTAGTTTAGTTACGTTTATTAACCATATTTTCCTTCTTCTAATAAACTTGTTTTGTACTATTTTTCGATTTTTTACTACCTGATTTAAATTAATACTAAAAAGCCGTATCTGAAATTTATGGCACACAATCTTTGACAATACCCCGTATCTACACAGAAAAAGGCGAAATATTTCAAATTCACTTTTTTATTTTATATTTACTAAAAAATGTAATTATTCTTTCTATGGTAAAGAAAAAAGTCTTGCGTTCATTCGGTTTTTTGGTTTAAAATCGTGTTTTGTCTCTCCTGTAAAATTTACTTATTTCAAATACGGGGTATTATAGTTAGGCCATCGATATATATATATATATATATATATATATATATATATATATATATATATATATATATATATATATATATATATATATATATATATATATATATATATATATATGTATCAGTTGTTATTCAAATAGATTGTAGTTCTACATTACTGCTTCAATTTTTGTCCTCCTCAAAGTTCTAGTCTCAAAAATACTATGAAATATTTTAATGTTAATCCTACCAACTAACTAATGTTTCATTATTTTGAAGAACTCGACATATGGAAAGGATGTAGCAGCCACTTTATTTCTCAATTTTTCAACATTTTCCTTTTACTTAATTTATTTAATGAAAATACTATCAAATTTTTAACGTTCACATTACACGCACAATCTAGTTTATGGGTGTTACTTTCCTCTCGAACCAAAATAACCCCAATTTCTGGAAGGATTTTTTAAAGAAAACATGGTAATATTTCTCGAACTACAATAATCATGTTATGATCAAAATTATTATCCCAACTACATTGAAAATCTAAAATTTATAAAATGTTATTTCTTCAAGTATGATGAAACAAATTACTTCTTATATGATTTGCAAATAAAAAGGAGAGAAAAGTACAACAATAGTTAAGAAGCTCTGCTACTCGTGCTTTTTTTTAAAACTGAATCTGAAACAAATAGTTTATTTATAGCGAACTGCTTCCGGATTTGAGTTCAATTGAATTTTACAGAAGAAATATATGAAATTACATCTGATTCGATAAGAACCTGTACATAATAGAAATTAAATTAAGAATCATTCACCAGTGATTTTCAACAATACATCCTGGTCAATGTACAGTGAAATTATTCGTTCTGTGTTCCAAACAGTAGAAAAAGCGGTTTTTATTTTCCCATTAGATAAATAACTATATTGTAGTATATATTCGATTGCGAATATTCTGAAATATCATCATCATTTCCGGAAAAAGTGGTGTACCACAAAGCACAGGACGGTTACGTTATTATTAAAACTGTATGAACGATTCGTTATCTTAATTATTAGATAGTCTGAGTTTATTGGAAAAGTTCAAAAGTAAGAAATTTTTTTACTGGGAAGTACCAAATTCGACTCCTTCAAAAGAGACTCCTATATGACTTCATCAATAGTTTTATTTAACCATTTTGTTCAAGATAATGTATCATAAATTCACGGCTGTTTTAGATTTCAAGAAATAAAACTCATTTTCAAACCTTTTTTGAATAATTATACCCTATTCTATCGCATATATTCCGACGAATAGTTTTATATATATTAAGACAATGATGGCAAACCTATGTCACGAAAAAAATATTGATGGCAAGTACAAAAAAAAAAATTTTTATAATTAAAAAAAAATAATAATAAAAGTGGAATTAACTATTCAAAAAAAGAGAATGGTATCTAATATATAAAACAAAATCCCATCAAACCCAGCACGTGTTCTTTTAAATATAACAAAGTATAATCCAAATATAGAATCTACAACGCCTAACAACAAGAATATCATAAAAGTATGGGTATTTTGTGAAAAAATTAAAATTACCTTAAATAGATTGTAGCAGATATAATTTTCAACATCATAATATATTAACAAAATTGTTCGGGAGGCCTCGGTAGACCAGCGGTAAGGTGAACCGCCTTATACCGTTTGTAAACCGAGGTTTGTGGGTTCGAGTCCCACCTCGCTCTTGGGTGTTGTGTATGTCCGGAATTTAGTGATTATTTATGATTGAAAATTGTTGGGTAATGTACATAGTTTACAAGCCCATTGGCCGTTCGGAACCGGCGTTAAACTGTAGGTCCCTCGAGTTAAAAAAAAAAAAAAATTGTTCGGTACAAATTTTTCATTGTTTGTTTACTGTATTCTAATATTGAGTGCAAGTGAAAGAAAAATTATGAAATGAAAAAGCAATAACGAGATAAATAAAAAAGTCATAATGCACGTAAGTTCATAATAGTTATTTATGTACCAAGTGCATTATACAGATCCTAACGCCTGGAGGATAACATTCGGCCCGAGGGATGGGCTGATGGGCGTTAGGATCTAGTAACGCACGTGGTGCTTTTATTTTTCACGAAAAAATTATTTTATTATAATGAAAAATCGATTTTGAAATAGGTTCATTGCTCCTATACTTTCCATTTTCCTTCTCATAGTAGGCATGTCATTTGTTGATATTTTGACGTTTGTGAATATTTTTGGCATCATATTTAGCGAATGTCGTTGCTGCTTTCTTTGTGTAGTCTTATAGAAATAATAGAAATGAAAATGAATTTACCCAAGAATATCATAGAAAATGCAGCCAAAGCTGCGAATAATTAATTGCCGGAGAAATCCAGAGTCGTATACGACAAGGATAATGAAGTATTTAATCAATGGAAGTTGCTTCATTTCTCCTCCTAAAATGAGCGGGCGTTATGATCCATAATGCCTGCTCATAACGCCCTAGGGCATAATGAGTGTATTTATAGCAACCGTTTCTAAGGTAATATCAACAAATAATATACAAGTGAAAAATAAAGATTATTGATGAATTTGTGACATGTACGGACAATAGAAAAGGTTCGCCATCCCTGTAAGATTTTATGAATGCTACTCAAGTAGCTGTGGTCTCAGGGTTTGTAATTTGCTCGAATGCTTAAACATCTCTTATATTTCATAGTATACAATCTTTAATATCTTGCTAGTACTTACTAGAGCATAACTTTGTCCACAACAACTGAGAAGGAATTCTAAAATTAAATTTGAACTAAATGAAAGTTTCGTCTTATTATAGTAGGTTCTATGTTTCAGAAATTAAGCTGTGAAGGTGGTGCGGAGGTGGAATCCTTAAAGACAAAGTTAGAAATCAAATTTCACAGGTAGTATTTAAAGTGGCAAATATAAATGCCAAGAGGAAATCGTTCATATGGGCATTTCATGAAGAACAAATGACAAAAACCATTATGGAAATTGAACTACCCAAAAGATGCACAGGTATGACCTGATGAGAATGAAAACGACTGGTTTGAAATCCGAAATAACTAGAATGGAGTAAAAGGACTAGAAGAATCGACTTCAAGAAATAAGGGAAATAGGTTCGAGGGAAGAAAATTTTATTATAGAAGGCATTCTCCTTCATAAGAAAAGTACCAAGGGAGTTGACAAATTTTGCTGACAAAGTCACAATGCAGAAAAGCCAAAATTTTTTACTAAGGAAAACAGGAAAAGTCCACAAAAAAATATGAAAAATTGCTAAATCTTCACTTGCGGTCAAATTATTCAATAATAAAGAAGACTCCAATGGTCAATAGGACATAACATTGCCAATCACTCAATTCAAAAGATACTTCATGATAATTCAATTCCTTATTTACTCATTTTGATAATGAATACAAATTATAAAACACACTATTATGTAGTTGGTAATCAAGCGACAAAAACACAATAATAAACTAATATTATGTAACAAATGTGAGTAAATAATTTTATTTTTCACTCGTATATTATTTGTTGATTTTACCTTAGATACGGTTGCTATAAACACACTCATTTTACCCTAGGGCGTTATGAGCGGCCATTATGGATTATAACGCCCGCTAATTGTACGAGGAGAAATGAAGCAACTTCTATTGATTAAATACTTCATAATCCTTGTCGTATACGACTCTGGAGTTCTCCGGCAATGAATTATTCGCAGCTTTGGCTGCATTTTCCATGATATTCCTGGGTACATTCATTTTCATTTCCATTATTTCTATGAGACTACCAAAAGAAAGCAGCAATGACATTCACTAAATATGATGACAAAAATATTCACAAACGTCAAAATATCAACAAATGACATGCCTACTATTAGAAGGAAAATGGAAAGTATAGGAGCAATGAACCCATTTTAAAATCGATTTTTCATTAAAATAAAATAAATTTTTCGTGAAAAATAAAATTTTGTATGCACCACGTGCGTTACTAGATCCTAAAGCCCATCGCGCAACATTCATCCTTATTCGGTCCAAAGGCCCTCGGGCCGAATGTTTCCCTCCGGGCGTTAGAATCTATATAACGCACTTATATAGGTACATAAATAACTATTTTAAAACTAAGTTCCTTTACGCGGTTTGCAGTTGACTATAGTAGAAATCCTAGGAATAAAGCCTGAGCCACGCATATCCGCACCGTGTCCGCACCGACACACGGCCGTGGGACGGCCGTGTCTCGGTGAAGAATAGCCCCGTGCTTTCTTATGGGGCAGTCTTCACATCTCCGCACCGTGCCCGCACCGCGTCCGCACCGAGTACGCACCGTGCGAGATAGTTCATGTTTTACTTTTTGACAGATACGGTGCGTTCTCCGATGGATTCTCGGCATATCATATAGTAGAAATGGAGACTAGAGCGTAGCTAGTGGGTGGGCAATTTTTCTGTTCACCCTAGAAAAATCGATAGTATTGAACATTTTTTACTGTCCAATCTTTAATTCTCAAGTTCGGCCATTCAAATAAAGACATGTTGTATTTCGAGCATATGTTGTTCTTACTATTGTATCCAATCCCATAAGTCTAGAAAAGATTGATTATAGACTAGAGAACAATACAGTCATCCGGTCTGGGATTCTGATATGGCACGTTTTTCGAAAGAGATGTTTTATTACAGGATACCAGTGAACTCAATTTTAGATAGAGTTCACTGCAGGACACCGACCATATTATATTCCTATGACACCGACAAACACAATTACAAACTTAAATCGCTCTCAATCAGGGTGCTTTCGAATCAATGACGTTCAAAGTGGATCAATGGATCCACTCTCAATTCCCCCATTTTCATCCCAGTAGTTTTTTCTTATAAGAAGAAAAATCAACACGGAGAGGACAGTTTTTTCTTTACATCTATATTGCGAGTATACTACGACGAAGAAAGAGTACTACATTGTTTTATAGTTCTTGTTTCCGAAGTTTGTGAATATTAGTCAATATATTTTTTGTCAGCCCAGTTTGAAACTAATACCATTTTTTCAAACCTCATACTTTGCCAAATCAACAATTATCAAGGTAAATTGTTTTTGTTTCCGCATGCGTCTTTTTAGTGGTATAATTATGATATGTTTATCTATTTATTAAATTAGGCTGTTGGCATCAATAATTAATAACTGAGATTGAATCACTTGGTGAAATATCATTAAGAATATTGTTTAAACTTCAAAATAAAACGACACTTCGCTTAAGTTTCACTATTTTGAAATAATTAGGTACCGTATTCAACAGGAGAGTATTACAATCTAATTTTATAATACAGATAATAGTAAATAGTGCAGTCACTTTAGCGATCAACCTCAGAATGAGAAATAACCAGTTGAATTTTTGTATATAGGTACCTTCATTTTGGCGTTCTTAAAGTTATCTCGAAAGTCTCATATAATCTCTTGTCTCCGTCTTAATTGGCATTATATATCAATTAAAATTTATTTTTTAATAACATTCTAAAAATTTTTCTGATACCGACCGTGCTCGTAGTACGGCCGTCATACGGCCGTGTGACGGAAATGTGTGGCTTCGAACTTCTTGACCGACACACGGCCGTGTCTCGGTGCGGACACGGCGCGGACACGGTGCGGATATGTGTGGCCTGACCTTAAAGCTTGAGCCACACATATCCACACCGTGTCCGCACCGACACACGGCCGTATCACGGCCGTGTCTCGGTGAAGAATAGCCTCGTGCTTTCTTATGGGGCTGTCTTCACATCTCCGCACCGTGCCCGCACCGCGTCCGCACCGTGTCCGCACCGTGCGAGATAGTTCATGTTTTACTTTTTGACGGACACGGTGCGTTCTCCGATGGATTCTCGGCATATAGTAGAAATGGAGACTAGAGCGTAGCTGGTCGGTGGTCAATTTTTGTGTTCACCCTAGAAAAATCGATAGTATTGAAAAAATTTTTTACTGTCCAATCTTTAATTCTCAAGTTCGGTAATTCAAATAAAGACATGTTGTATGTTGTACATCTGTTGTTCTTACTATTATATCCAATCCGGTGTATCATAAACTTTATTACGCCTTTTGGAACCTTAAAGAACATAAGCTTAGAAGAGATTGATTATAGACTAGAGAACAATCATCCGGTCTGAGATTCTGATATGGCACGTTTTATTACAGGATACCAGTGAACTCAATTTTAGATAGAGTTCACTAAAGGACACCGACCATATTATATTCCTATGACACCGACAAACACAATTACATACCTAAATCGCTCTCAATCTGGGTGCTTTCGAATGAATGACGTTCAAAGTTCCAATGGATCCACCCCCAATTCCCCCATTCTCATCCCAGTAGATTTTTCTTATAAGAAGAAAAATCAACAAGGAGAGGACAGTTTTTTCTTTACATCTATATTGCGAGTATACAACAACGAAGAAAGAGTACTACATTGTTTTATAGTTCTTGTTTCCGAAGTTTGTGAATATTAGTCAATATATTTTTTGTCAGCCCAGTTTGAAACTACTACCATTTTTTCAAACTTGATACTGTGCTCATTCAACAATTATCAAGATAAGTTGTTTTTGTTTCCGCATGCGTCTTTTCAGTGGTATAATTATGATATGTTTAACGATTTATTAAATTAGGATGTTGGCATCAATAATTAATAGCTGAGATTGAATCACTTGTGAAATATCATTAAGAATATAGTTTAAACTTCAAAATAAAACGACACTTCGCTTAGGTTTCACTATTTTGAAATAATAAGGTACCGTATTCAACAGAAGAGTATTACAATCTAATTTTAAAATACAGACAATAGTAAATAGTGCAGTCACTTGAGCGATCAACCTCGGAATGAGAAATAATAAGTTGAATTTTTGTAGATATATACCTTCATTTTGGCGTTCTTAAAGTTATCTCGAAAGTCTCATATAATCTCTTGTCTGCGTCTTAATTTGCATTATATATCAATTAAAATTTATTTTTAATAACATTCTACAAATTTTTCTAATACCGACCGCGCTCGTAGTAGGTACGGCCGTCATGCGGCCGTGTGACGGAAATGTGTGGCTTTGAACTTCTTGGCCGACACACGGCCGTGGCGCGGCCGTCTCTCGGTGCGGGCACGGTGCGGATATGTGTGGCCTGACCTTAAAGCGGCAGATAGTTTTTGACACGCTCTCATCCGGGTTTCTAAACAATGCGAATTTTTTGAATATATTGATTATTATTGAAGTTTGAACTTCAATAAAGTATGTTGAAACCCCAGCAAGTATGTTCAATACCAACTAAGCAAAGTTTATTAAAATTTTATAACTTGATAGGTACGAGTATTCCTTGATTACATACGTTGAATGTAGGTACTATATATGATTGGAGTGTTTACTATTCACATACATTATAGATAGACAATAGTGCTAACATAAACTCAGCGTCAAGAAGAGTATGAAAACAAATTGAAAATCAACAACAGAGTGCGAAAACATACGTGAGGAATTGCGTTCTAAAGGAGCGTTCGACGGCTGCACACGTATTTTGAAGATTTCTTCACGTCTCTCTTCAAAGTTTCATCGACATTATTGTTAACTACATGATAGATTAACAGTACATTATATTACTTGCATTATTATATTGGTTAAGTACAGTTGCAGTCGTCGCTTAGGCTATAATCATCAGGACAAACCTCCGGGCAGATGGTTAATTCCAAATACCGAATTTCGTGGCATCTGCTTGAAGTTATTTTTAGTTCCGCAGAGAAAGAACATTCTTGAGGTGAATTATTCTCACCATAGATAAATCACCTAAAGCATTTTTGAGACCGAAATAGGCATACAAGAAAAGAGTCATGCGGGCGAAATCAGGCGATTTACCGTATATAAATTTGTAATTCGATATTGAACTTAGGTATTTTCTCACCGATTCGAACGAATCTTATGTGCTTGAAAAGCGGGAAAATTAGCAGCTTAATAAGTCTATATTGTAACAGATCATCAAATAACTCTGGTATCCTACACGAGGATATCTTCGGTAAGGGCGCTTAAACGATACAGACATTTACATTGCATTCGGAAAAAATTATCTACTGAAATATTTGCACAAATATGCAACAACAAATAACTGCTTAAAACTGAATGAAGCCCAATTAACGACCTTCTCAAGATTCCAATATTTCAAAGAATATGTTAGTACATGTTCTAACATTATATACTTTGAGTTTTATCATACGCGCCTGCTCAGAAAACATTATATAGTTTCAGGTTTCAGCCTCATCTTACACACTTGCTCAAAAAATTTTATATAGTTTCAGCCGTATCTCACATACTTTTCCCAAAAACTAATATATAGTTTCAGTCTTATTTTACTTGCTTAAAGAATTTTATATAAATTCAGCAGAATCTTACTTATTTTGTTCAAAAAACAATATATAGCTGCAGCCTTATCTTACACATTTGCTCAAAGAACATTATATAGTACCAGCTTTGTCTTACGCACTTGTTCAAAGAACATTATATACTTTTAGTTTTATCATACACGCCTGCTCAGAAAACATTATATAGTTTCAACTTTATCTTACACACTTGCTCAAAAACAATATATAGTTTCAGCTGTATATCACATATTTTGCCCAAAAACCAATATATAGGTTCAGTCGTATCTTACTCACTTGCTCGAAGAACATTATATTGACTTACACACTTGTTCAAAAAACATTA